>PYDT01000270.1:0-48322 GCA_004837865.1 Musa balbisiana | reverse complement strand
GGAGTATCAATCGGCAAGTATTTTCCATGTTCTCCGATAGAAATCAAACAAGATGGATAAACCAGATTTGTAGTCAAAGAATCCCCAACAGCAGTAGTTACGTGTAGCAAATAATCCAGTGGTTTAGGTTGAATGCCCAAGTGATAAGCAAAATATTGTGAAACAAAGGATAAGTTAGAACCAAGATCAAACAAAACTTTTGCATTTCTATTAGAAACATGTAGAATACCTTCAACCACTGATTTAGAGGCTCTGGAATCTTGTTCTGTGATAGCATATACTCTAGCATGGGTCGTTGGCTTAGGGGTTAGTGGCTCTTTCTTCTTGTTTAGTGGGCAGTCCCTGACTTTATGATCTAACTTTCCACAGGCAAAATAGGCTCCAGTCACCCGAAAACACTCACTTGTTTCATGATTACGTCCACATTTTGTACACGATAGAGTTCTTTGTGATAGAGTTCCTTTCTCAAATCTAGGTACCTTTACCCTCTTATTACTTCTTTCTGCTTCATTTCCTCTCTTACTTTTACCAACAAACTTATCCTTGTTGTTCTTGTCCCTGATTTCTTGGATCTCCTCCAAGTCTTTTTCAAGTATGAAAGCTCTTTCTACTACATCAGTGTATACCTTGAGTTTTAAAGCTGATATTCGACTTCTTATTGCCAGCCTTAGTCCTCTTTCAAATCTTCTTGCTTTCCTATATTTATCATCGATCATATGCGTGGCAAATCTAGAGAGCTCAGTGAATTTAGACTCATATTTGGCTATTGTCAAATTTCCCTGGATGAGATTCAAGAACTCCAATTCTTTCTGCTCTCTAATACAATCTAGAAAGTATTTATCATTGAACTTTTCTGTAAATACCTTCCAAGTGATTGGCTCCTGTCGAGCTTCAGAAATCCTCTTCATGGTTCGCCACCAGTGCTCAGCCTCTCCTTCCAGCATGAAGGTAGCAAGAGAAACCTTCTTATCATCTGGGTAATTTAAAACATCAAATATTTTCTCTATCCGCATCATCCATTGTTCTGCTACCATTGGATCAGGCTCACCACTAAAACTGGGAGGACTAAGCTTCTTAAACTGTTCAATTCCCAAACCAGTCTGGTTTGAATTCCCCGTTTCATCATTTCTTCCTTGTCGAACTTGTTGTTGCATTACTTGTGTCATAGCCTCTAGAGTTTTCATAATTCCACTCAATTGATCAGATGTAGATGTAACAGGAGTACCAGATGACCTCGTCATCCTTGCTTCCTAAAAAGAGCAAAAGATAACTTTTGATCAGTCTCTAAATAGAAATCACTAAATCTCAAAATTTATTATACATCTAGCATATCAAAATTCTTAGAAATCCTCAAACAATGCTCTGATACCAACTCTGTCATGCCCCCCCGAATTTAATCCATTCAGGAGGTGTGACCCTGTCTAAAATCAATAATATTATAATTCATCATCATAAATCAATCTAGGATCCAATCTAATATTTAAGGATACTAAGAACCATTCAAATCAATATTCACAATTCATAAACCTGTACATTTCATAAATCATACTCCACTTCACTTAGAGATTCATAAAATCCAAAGGCAACTCAACTAAACATCAACCACAACACAAATCCATATTCGTAGAAATATATACCATCACAAAAATATTATTCACCATAAGTTCATATACTTATACAACATAAGCTTATCATTCCATAAACATGAGCAGTCCTTTAAGCTTTTACAACACATAAGTATCAATATATCCTTAACATTACATCAGAAGTAAAGTATACTATACAACAAAAACCTATCAACCAACAAACATTAATCCAAAATCTTCTAGCCTTTCATTACTTCAACCCAATTCTAGCTTTTCAATGCGTGACAAGCTACCCTGAAAAATTTATATAACAACGGGGTGAGCATAAAGAGCTCAGCAAGCGACTAACATATCCATGGCGGCAGGAGAAATTCAAGCAGGCTTAGTATCAAGACAACAAAAGCAGAAATACAAGTATTCATTTGAAATCATCTCATTTGGTATAAAAATCACAAAGGGTTTCCTCATTCGAAAACAAGTGTTAGACATAACAATACGAGAAAGGAAATTAGAGCATTTCATTGGCAAAATAAGCATTTAGGCATGTATCAAATGGCACCTGAAGCATTTCAGTGTATATCAAAGGCGTAAGAGTGTTTGAGAGTATAACAATGACATACGAAACACTCTAAAGTATAACAAGTGAACCGAATAGTAAATACAAGCTTGTATGTCATTTTTGAGGTAGCATGCATTCCATTTTTATCCAAAGCATAAATATAAACTCATTAGCAAAGCTTTGGATATCATATCAAAAACATAGAGGGTGCTATGGGACCATATACATAATGTGATTCATCCATTTTAGGATGACCACCAAATAAAAGTCTCCCACGTCTGGGAGCTCCATCCACCCACGTCTGAGTGAAGTCAATGGGGCCGGCAGAGCATCGCGGGCTCTATGCATAACTCCCTTTACCATTTCTGGCAAAGGTTCACAATATCCCACAAGACACCAGAGTACAAAGAAGTAGCATGAACAATGACATTGGCATATATCGGAAGCATATGCGGAAACAACGGAAATATGCGTGTGCCTTTATGAAATAAGGAAATGCCAACAAAACATTACATAATAAATTTCAGACATACAATAATTTCAGGATGAATAATACAAGAATTTTCAAAGGACTGCAAAAGAATTTAATAGAAATCAAACTTCCAACAGAATGAGACTCGAATAGGCAAAGATTCAACAAAGTTTTCAATTCTGGCAGAATACGATTGATACATTTCCTGATTTGTTTGAGTGACCAAGCATGCTCCAATTCACTAAAAATAGGTGTCAAAAGAAATATGCGAATCTAGTTCACAAAGAATTAAGTTTTGCATAATTCAGAATTTTCACTAGAGAGTTATGAGCAATTTAGTAACAGAAGGTCAGAATTGATCATCTCTGTTTTTCATAATAGATAGCATCAATTTAAACAGATGTTTCAGAAGGTAAACGTACTTTAAAATTTCCAAACTTGGTGTCAAAAGAAAGATATACGAATCTAGTTCGCAAAGAATTAAGTGTTGCATAATTCAGAATTTTCGCTAGAGAGTTATGAGCAATTTAGTAACAGAAGGTCAGAAATTACAGTCCCTATTTTGTAGAATCTGTAGGGTTAATTGCAATAGAAGTCATATTAGGCATTTCGACTCCAAATCATTCAATCTAGGTATTAAAATAAAGGTCTTCGAGTCTACTTTCAAACGGAACAGGTTTTACCTAAATCAGAATTTAGTACAAAAAGTTAGGGCCAAAACAATGCATGGAGGTCAGATTATCGAAAAATTACAGATTCATGGCTTTGTATCAAAACGAAAGAAATGTTTGGTTCTCAGCTGAAATCTTTCAATATTTTGTAGAATTGAAAAGAAAACAGAGATTAGGATTCTATTGGATTGGGTTATAACTCTTGCCTTAAAAAGTTTTGATTTCCAAATGTGGGGGAATTGATGCAAAGCCTTAAGCTAAGATAAAACTTCTTCTTCTTCAATTCTTTCTCCTTCAATTCCTTCTCCTCTTCTCAAGTTACATTGGCTGCAAAGTTTCCCTTAGTTGTGCCTTAAATTACTTAGGTTTGGCTCATGCTAAAATAATGAGGTGGCAAGCATGCATGGAGGTTTAGGTGTCAACTTTAGAATAAGTGCAAGTGGCTCATCCTTGCTAATGCCACAAGTCCTCCATATAATTTAATATTGATATAATAAACTAAACTATTAAAGTACTATATAAGCATTTTTTTTTTTAAATGAGGGATGTTACACCAAGAGCTAACTTGATCCTAACAATTGGTATTAGAGGAAGGTTACTCTCTATTTAGTTTAAAACCAAAAGAGATGGCTTTTGCTAATAATCAAGAGGGTCTTTCTATTACTCATCCTCCTATGTTCAATAGGATGAGCTACACATATTGGAAAACTAAAATGAGAATTTTTTTGCTCTCTATGGATTTCGAGTTGTGGAACATTATTGAAAGAGGTTTTGAGAAGTCTTCTAAATTAATAAATGAATGGAATGATTTGGAAAAATAAACTTTCTCCTTAAATTCTAAAGCAATGAATGCTTTGTTTTATACTCTTGATAAAAACGAATTTAATCGGGTCTCTACATACGAAACTGCATATGATATTTGGCACACACTCGAAGTCACACATGAAGGCACAAGTAGGATTAAAGAGTCAAAAATTAATCTTTTGGTTCGTAGCTATGAATTGTTTTACATGAAACCAAGCGAGACCATTGGAGACATGTACACCCATTTTATAGATATCATCAATAGTCTAAAAGCACTTGGTAAAAGCTTTTCTAATTTTGAACTCGTTAACAAGATATTAAGATCCCTTCCAAAAAGTTAGGATCCTAAAGTAATAGCAACAAAATAAAAAAAGGACCTAAACAACTTTTCACTTGAAGAACTTATCAGGTCCTAAATGACCTATGATATGACGTGTATAGCACATGATGAATTTGAGAACAAACTTCCAAAAGATAGGAAGGATATGATACTTAGAATCAAAGAAGGTCACTTAGGTGAAAACTCAAGTGATGATAATGATAATGATGACTTAGCACTCCTTATAAGAAAGTTTAAAAAATTCTTAAAAAAGAACAAAATAAAACAAGACATTAAAGACAAAACTCAAAAGGGACCAAATAATATGCTATGAATGCAAGAAGTTGAGGTACTTCAAAAATGAATATCCCCAAGTGAAGAAGAAACTACTACTAAAAAAGAAGGCACTCAAGGCCACTTGGGATATGATAGAACACTAGAGAAATTCTAGTAGATTAATCTTTGAGAGCGATCAACCCTTGGAATGTTATAGGGGTTCCACCTTCCTAGAAGTTTGTCAAATGGCTACAATATTAGATAGATCTTATTCTTAAAGAGATAGAGGCTACATGCTTATATAAGGCTCCAAACCCTAGCCCTAGGAGCTGCTTACTAAGTGAGTTACCCCTTTTGCCCTCAACCCTAACCAACCAACCCAGTAAAAGGCGGCGGCGGCTAGGAAGCCCAAAGGCCCAAATATAAACCCTAGCCACTCTTCTCTATAGTATAGAGGCAGCTAGGTGGGGTTTATTATAATCTCATAGGGTTTTATTAGCTACCTCTTGGTTGAGTAGGACCCAACCCTACTAGAATCCTATTAAGCCCGCCCTCTTCAAATCAGCCTTATCCTCAAGGCTGAGGTTCCATGAACTTAGGGAACCGAGTTTTCGGCTCCTCTAGTGATTCCCATGTGGCATCTTTAAGTGGTAGATTATTCCAATGTATTAGTACTTCAATAGAGGGACATCGGTGACCGAACCACTTTAAATTGGTGTGTTCCTTGAATGTGTGAGTACTTACCTTTTTGAAATAGTTATTTACACAGCAACAAGCTTACGGTTTTCATCTTCTCACTTTACTCGAGCTACTTTTATCAAGTCATTCGTTGTCTAATCGAAATATCTACACATTTACGAAATCATTTTCAAACTTATAAGTTTTAATCCGCTGCACTAATTCAACCCCCCGCCCCCCTCTTAGTGCCGCTCCGATCCTAACAATTGGTATCAGAGTCATGGTTTTCTACTTTGGTTTAACACCCAAATAGAAATGGCTCTTTTCGGCTTTCAAGAGGGTTACTCTCTCATTCGTCCTCCCTTTTTCAATGGGACGGACTACACTTATTAGAAAACTCGAATGAGAGTTTTCTTACTTTCTTTGGATTTGAATTTATGGCACGTTGTTGAAAATGGATTTCAAAAATCTTCTCTTCCGATGAGTGAATGGGATGAATCGGAGAAGAAGGTTTTTGCTTTGAACGCAAAGGCTATAAATGCCTTGTTTTGTGCACTTGACAAAAATGAATTTAATCGCGTTTCGATTTGTTATTCGACTTTTGATTTTTGAAGAACTCTTGAGGTCACTCATGAAGGCACTAGCTGAGTAAAAGAGTCCAAAATCAACATTCTTGTGCATTCTTATGAACTTTTTCGGATGAAACCAAGTGAGTCCATCGGAGACATGTACACCAGTTTCACGGATGTCATCAATGGACTTAAAGCTCTTGGTAAAGGTTTTTCTAACTTTCAACTAGTAACTAAAATTTGAAGATCTCTTCCAAAGAGTTGGGATCCAAAAGTTACGGCCATTCAAGAGGCTAAGGATCTTAAAATATTTCCACTCGAATAACTAATTGGGTCTTTAGTGACCTACAAAATGAACAATGTGACAAAAAGGGAACTCGAGAACAACCTTCCAAAGGACAGGAAAGATTTGGGACATAGAACACAGGAAGACCACTCGAGCATAAGCTTAAGTGATGGTAAACTTAAACTACAAATGAAAAAAAATTAAAAAGCAAAAAGAACGGAATTGCTTGCTTTGAACGCAAGAAGAAAAACAAAAATTAGGATGAATTGAGCTCCTCCAAAGACGAGAATAAAATCAATAAAGGCGAGGTGGCAAACTACGCCTTAATGGCTTTCAACGATGAGGTAATCGAAACCCTCTTAATTTATTTTGAAATTACTTGATGTTTTCCATGATGCATTTTCTTTTTTTTGAATAATTATTTTTCTTAAAAATTACATGTTTTATGTTAATGGAATAAAATGTTAGATTTAAATCTAATGATCATATGTATATTTTTCTTAAGAAGAAAAAATGTGTATCTTGATGATTTCTGATTTTGATTGAAACCATACTTGATGTCTTAATGAAAATATTAAGAAGTTTAATATCATGCTTAATGATGATGCATGGCTTTTGTATGGAAAACTAAGCATGAAAAGATAGATTCACCTAAAAAGAAAAATACATGACTACATCAAATAACAAAATGATTTTGGTTGAAAATACCTTATGCTCAATGAAACCATGATTGATGAATATTCTTCATGTTTAATAATTTCTTTGCCTTGTATGTCCTATCATGATGAATATTTTGAAAATAAATGAAATCATATTTAATTTGAAGTAATACATAATGATCATGCTTAATGAGCTTTCTTTCGAAATGATGCATGATGATTTTTATGATTATCGAACTTTGCGATCTTTTGAAAGATCTTTTTTGGCGTTAATGAATGATGCATGGATTTGGCATAAAAGAAAAGAACAAGCATGTATGAAATCAATCATTGAGTTGAAACAAAAGGAGGAAAGCATTTTTCTTGAAAATTTTTCTTTTTCTCTATCTTATCGATTTCTCACTAAGAGACCAATAAAATTATTTATACCATTTTGAATCTCTTGAAAGTAATGTTGAGATTTTGATGAATTTGACGATTTGAATTTGAATGAGTTTGTATTCAAATCATGATCTTAATTTCTTGGATTTACTACTTAAGATTTTTTTTAATCACGATCTCTTCTTTGTACACCTACAATTTTTGTTAAAAGAAGAGATTTGATAAAATGAATCATGTCTTTTGTAATTCAAGATGTCTTATCTTTCATGACATGATGCCGTTGGATTTATGGCTTGTATGCCTTGAAATAATTGAAATATTTTACACTATTTTGTTCTACCCTTATTCTTTCTTATTTACAATGATAAAATGGGAAAAAGTTATGATCATGCATGGTATGATGCAATTTGACAAATTAATACCATCATGATTTGAATTATTTATGATTTGGAATGATGTATGCAATACTTATGCTTTTTATTATGATGATGTATGTGATGTATTGTACATGATGTGTATCATGAATGCTTTAAGTGATAAATATTTTGATATCATGATTGAAGATTTTGCTCTATGCATGAGATTTTCGAAATTATGCATGATGAATCTTGTGATTTATTGATTATCAATTTTTACCATAATGAAAGTGCCTTATTAATCCTTGTCATAAAAAATCTCGCACTTTTGGTTATAAACATGACACATGTTTTTATTTGACATTAAAAAAAAGGGGGCATGCTTGAATGAAATAAGTCACATGAATTGAAACAACTAAAAGAGAAGAACATTTTTCTTGAAAATTATTTTTCTCTATCTTATTGATTTTGATGAATCCATTTGTATTATTTTTATGAATCTCATGGATTATGAAAATGATTTAAATTTAATTGGTTTTATTGAAATCATGATCTTGATTTCTTGCAATTATAATTTAAATTTTATATTGAATGAATCAAGATTATTTTCTATTTAAAAGGAGATTTGTCGAAATGTTTCATGATCTTTTAGTATTCATGATCTTGATAATTATGTTTTGAAACTTTATGTAAATCAAGATTGTTCATCATAATTCTCTCGTTTTATAAAATAATAGATTTTCTATGTGAATCATAAGATTTAATATGCTTGGATTGAGATTTTGTTCTCCTATGATTCTTTTTGCTATTAACAAACAAGAAACTTGTTCTTGTAAACCATGATATGCTACTTGATATCTTGATAATTTATAACTTAAGTTTTCTTTTTGAATCAAGATTGTTTCCTATCATGCTTTCTATTTACAAAAGAAAAAATTTGTCAAAAATGATATAGGTCTTTTAACATTCATTTTTATCTTTGTTAATTACCCTTGTCATGATTTGGAGATTATAATAAAGGGAAATGAATTACATAATTGTATTGTTATTCCCTTATATTTGACAATGACATAGGGGGAGCAAATTTTGCTAGCTTGCTAGCTAGCTTGCATACTTCAAGAAGAAGGAAAGTGCTATCTTGCAAATCTCAAAAGAAGCAATATGTGCCATTTTGCACATATTTTTGCTAACTTTTTATGTGTAAAAGTTGATAACTTGCATACTATAAATTTGCATACCAAATGTGCAATCTTGCCTATCTCAAGATGCAAAATATGCTAATTTGCACTTTGCAACAGAAGCAAAATTGCTAGCTCAAACATTGCATAGGAAGCAAAAGTTTGCTAGCTTGCAACTTGCATATTTCAAGAAGCAAGAGTTGCTTTCTTGAACATCTCTAATTTGCTAGCTAGCATGATGTATAGCATGCAATCTTGAACATCACAAGCTTGCCTATCTTAAGAAACAAAAATTGCAAAAGCACTATCTTGCCTATCTCAAGAAGCAAAACTTGCATCTTGCACATTACAGTAGGAAGCAAGAATAATGAGCTTACACAAGAAAGCAATCTTTCATTTGCTTTTGAAATTTTTGCTAGCTTGTATGTAGTAAAACTTGCATATCGTAAAAATTACTAGCTTGTAGTCTAAAGAGAAGCAAATAGTTGCTATCTCAAGAAAATCAAACATGCTAAAACTTGCACATCTTTAATTGCTAGATTGCATGATGATACTATGTTTATTATGCAATGATTTGAACTTTTTATCTCTAAACACATAAGAGTTAGGACTTCTCCTTTTTGTTGATGACAAAGGGGGAGAAGTAAGTTGATGACATGCATGATTTAATCATGACATGTTGCTTGGATTTTTGAATCCAAGAGTTTCTATCAATATGGCATATTGATAGAGGGAGTTTGTTTAAACTTCGGGAGTTAAGGTTAACGCCATCATCAAGTGGTTGTCATCATCAAAAAGGGGGAGATTGTTGAATCTCGTATTTTGATGATGAAACCACTTGATATGTGTTTATGATTTTATCTGCGTTTTGAGTGATGCAGGATGCTTCGATCAGGATGAGACAATTAAAGCAGGAAATCATGTTGGGACAAAGGAACATGTTAGAAAATTGGACGTTAGGTCGGTGGATCCGTCGACGTATCGACAGAAGGCTTCGGGTTGTGGATTCGGGCATCAAGCCAAGAAGAGTAGAGATTGTGCTAAGGATATCGGAGTTACGGAGTCAACTGGCCGATTGGGCAATAGGCCGCAAGAGAGGACGATGTATCGAAGAATCGGATGAAGCGTTGAGGGACTAATGACATGTCAGACAACTTGATTAATTGCTTAGGATTAATCGTCTCAATCAAAGTTTTGTTTTAAGTGTGTAGGATTAACTACAGTAGCTTGAAGACATAAAGCAAGTCTACTAGAGTCAAGTTTGATGGGTGTTCGAGAGTCCAAAGATTCGTCGGAGATGCTGCCGGAACCAATCGAGAAGAAATCGGGGACTTGTCAAAATTTTCGAAAGTCCGCCGAAGAGATCGTTAGAGGTTCGTGGAGATCACTAAGAAGGCTCGACTATGTGCCAAAAGACTCGCTGAACTTGCCACAAGATCGGGAGCCTGCTGGGAGTCCGCCGGAAGATCGCCGGAAGGAAACTCGACAGTGCCAGTTAAAAACTTGCTTGGGACTATGTTTTAATTTCATAGTTTGTATGTAATTAGGGTTAGGATTAAGGAGTTAATCCTATAACCTGGATAGGGGCCAATTGGGCCTGAGTTTAGACTAGTTTGGGCCAAGTTTGGAGCCCAACTAGTGAGTTGGAATAGTCCAGGTGGTGGCACTACTAGACTGGGCGGTGGCACTGCCCAAAACCTGAGAGGTCCGGCGTTGGCACCACTGGACTGGGCGGTGGCACCGCCCAACACCTGAGAGGTCGGGCGGTAGCACCACCAGTTAACGGTTAATGTGACATTGATAGGCGGTGGCACCGCCACTAACAGGCAGTGGCACCGCCAGCTCCGGAAACCCAAGAGAATTCAAAATTTGGAGCCCAAATTTTAATCCTCTTGGGGTCTATAAATACCCCTCAATTCTCAACAGAGAAAACAACCTTTGAGGAGCAATAGATTGATATAAAAGCCTTAGCAAAGTCTTTAGCAAGTCTTGTTTTCAATTGCTTAAGTGTTCACCTCCTTCTTTCTCGTTGAAAATTTGTAAGAGTGTGAACCACTTGTAAAAGGTTGTAAGAGGGGTATTTGTCCTTCCCCTTCAAAGTGATTTGCTAGTGGAAGTTGGGAGCCTCATCAAAGAAGGCTTCGCAAGTGGATGTAGGTCATTTGACCGAACCGCTTTAAATTGGTGTATTCCTTGAATGTGTAAGTACCTACCTTTCTGAAATCATTATTTACATAGCAGCAAGCTTACGGTTTTTATCTTCTCACTTTACTCGAGCTACTTTTATCAAGTCGTTCATTGTCTAATCGAAATATCTACGCATTTATGAAATCATTTTCAAACTTACAAGTTTTAATCCGCTACACTAATTCACCCCCCCCCCCCCCCTCTTAGTGCCGCTCCGATCCTAACAGTGCCTTCATAAGTCACTTCGAGTGTGTGCCAAATATCAAAAGTAGTTTGACAAATGGACACACGATTAAACTCATTTTTACCCATGGCACAAAACAAGGCATTCATAGCCTTTGCGTTTAAAGCAAAAGTCTTCTTCTCCAACTCATTCCAATTGTTCATTGAAATTAGGAAGATCTTTATTCTAGTCTTCCAATATGTGTAATCCGTCCCATTGAACATGGGCGGATGTATAATTGAATGACCCTCTAGATTGCCGGCATATTCCATCTCTCTTGGGTTTAAAACTAGATGAGAGTGAACCTTGCTCTGATACCAATTGTTAGGATCAAGAGTGGCACTAAAAGGGGCGGTGAATTAATGCAGTGAAAAACTTTTGATATTTCAAAAAATTATTCTTTTTGTTTAAAACGGATTCCGATGAAAATGGTTTCGATTCAATCTATTTCGGAGAGAAGTTGAACTTGAAAGCTTTCATAAAAGTGCAAGAGAAGATTAAGGAGGTTTGTAGTAAAGTAAATTTGCACAAATGGAAAGCAAACCAGAATTTAGAGTGGTTTGGTCAATGTGACCTACATCCACTTTCGGATTCCTCCTTCGACGAGGTCTTCGGCATCCACTAAAGGCCTTCCTTCAATAGGTGAAGACCAGTCACCTCTTTTACAGTGCTTTTTCCTTTTCATGGGTTTAGGAGAGAACCCTTACAAGTCTTATACTTCTCTTGAATGATCTCAAAACTTAGAAAGGGAGGAGGAGGGCTCTAGCACTTGTTTCCAACACTTTTACACCCCAATAACTCAAGATTATCTCAATACTTTTCGTGCCCTTTCATGCAGAAAAGGATGGGGTTTTTATAGGCCCTAATGGCTTCAAAAATGGAGCCAAAAAGTGTCTCATTCTGGATTTTCGAGGTACTGGTGGTACCACCATCATTACTAGGTGGTACCACTGCCTAACACTTGACACTGAGTGGTACCACCACCTAGTCTGGGTAGTACCACTGCTTGACAGAGCTCGGAGACTGAGCTCTGGCGATACCACCGCTTGACCGGGGTGGTACCACCATTGGCAGCAATAACTGCTGGAGGTACGATCGCCCAGAATTCTTGGGGTGCTGTTTCCTAAGCAATTGCATCACCGACCAGGCTTTCAGCATCTTGGTTGGGCCTTGAATCCAGCCCAAACCTACCCAACTTAGGGCCTAGCTGGCCCCTACTTAAATTAGTGGGATTATCTCCCAATCCTAACTTAATTTACGCTCTAACTATGATAATTAAGGCATGATTAAGGCTCTTCATGTTCTAGTGTGTTAATTGCTCTTCGGCGAGCTTTTGGCGTACTTCCGGTGATATCCAATGAACTCTCAGTAATGCTACGACAGACTCTTAGTAAGCTCCCGAACTTTATAATGATCTTTTTGGTGAGCTTTGATGAGTTTCTTTTGCAAGCTCCTGGACTTCTCGGTTGGTTCTGGCAAAACTTCCGACAAACATCCGGACTTCTGGCAAACTCTCGAACTCCCAATGAGATCTCGATTTTGACAATGGCACAACACCTACTTTACATCTTACTGATATCGTAGTTAATCCTACACACATATCTTAGCAAAGGATTAGATCAAATATTTTACCAATTAATTTCATCATCAAAATATGAGATTCAACACATTTGAGTGATGCATGACTAGTCTGACCATGGAAAGGCAAATCGATTTAAGTAGGAAGAATCAAATGATGGGTCATAATAGATTATGTTAGAGATTAGACGTTGGGTTAGAGGATTGGTCGACATGCTAGAAGATAAACTTCATGTCATGAGTTCGGGCATTGGGCTAGAAGGATTGGACATTACGCTAAGAAGATTGAATATTACGGGACATCAACATACCATTATATCAAGCAATATGTCGAAGGAGAGGACGATATGCTAAAGGTTCAGATGAAGCATCGAATAAATCAATGACATGCCAAACAACGTATAATTCATATTTGTATCTTGATCGAAGCAGTTTAGGTCTTTATTGAGTTACTTTTGGGTGTAACCATGCTAACTTGATTATCGGCCCATTGGGCCTAAATTAGGGTTGAATTAGACCTATTGGAAAGCCAATTCAGTGACATAAAGTTAGGCCAGGTGGTGGCTTTGCTAGGCTTGGTGGTGGAACCGCCTATGAGTTAGAAAGTACAAAATGTACTTTTCTAAAATACCCGATAGTGGTACTACCAAGATCAGCGATGGTATCACCTAGTGTCAGGTGGTGGTATCGCCCATACTAGCAATGGTACTACCTAAACATAGTCTACCAAACTGTATCAGGCAATAGTATCATCCAGATTAGGCGATGTTACCGCCATTACCCCGAAAACCCGGGAATTTAAATTTTTGGCTTTATTTTTAAAGCTATTTGGGGCCTATAAATACACCACTCATTCTTGCTTGAGATAGTATGAAAAAGAGTAGAAAGGAGAAAGAATTATTGACAAAAAAGTGTGTAAACTCTCTTGAGTTGTTGAGTCTCTTCCTCCTTGGTCTTAGAAGTATTCTAATGTAGGAATGAGGTCTAATTGTAAAAGAGATGTGTGAAGGTTCTCTCCTGAGACAATGAAAAGGAGAAAGAGTTGTACAAGAGTAGTTGATTTTTGTCCATTGAAAAGAAGATTGATAATGATAACCAGTAGCCTCGAGAGAAGAGAAATTGGGCATGGATATAGGTTGGATGATTGAACCACTATTAATTGGTTTGCATTTTCCTTTATGCTTTTTATTCCTATTATAAACTAATTTACTTGCTCACTACTCTTACACACATTTTAAGTTAAATGCATTTTCGATATAGCTTCCATCAAATAAAAGTTTTTAAATTGGTTCAACTTTTTGAAAGCACTAATTCACCCCCACCCCTCTTAGTGCCTTTACAATCCTAACAACCTACACCTGAGGAAGCAGCAAGTAAGGATAAGATCGCTTGCTACGTGAAGTAGATAGATGACTCCATTTTTGCTCTCTTTTATATATTGGGTTCCATGACTCCCGAGTTATATAGGCACCATGAAAAGATGGATGCCAAATCCATTCCCCTACATCTACGTAAATTATTTGAGAAACAAGGAATAACTTAGCGATATAAGATATCCAAGGGTCTCTTCCGTACCAAGACGATTGAAGGGACAATAGTTCAGAATCATGTCCTTAATATTGAATTTGAAATTTTAATGATTAAACTAATTGATAATGTTATGATCTAATCTACATTTTGCGTGATGTAAGACTAGCTTCAATCAGGAGAGACAAATTAATTGAAGCAGGAGGAATCGAATGTTGGGCCGGAGTGGAACATGTCAGAAGATTAGACGTCGAGCCAGAGGATCGATCGATATGTTGGTAGAAGGCTTCATGCCATGAGTTTGGGCATCGGGCCTAGAAGAGCAGACATTACACTAAGAAGATCGGAGTTGCAAAGGTCAACATGCCGATTGGGCAAAAGGTCGCAAAAGAGGATGATGCAATGAAGGATTAGGCGAAGCACTTATGAACCAATAACATGTCGAATAATATAGGATTCGCTTGTAATCAATTATGTCTAGATCAAGTTAGTTTAAAGTCTAATTAAGTTAGTTTAGAATGTAATTAGGCCAACTCAATTAGGAGGCCAATTGGGCCTGAATCAGGGCTGAATTGGGCTTGTTGTTTAGCCCATTTAGTGTACTATAGTAGGGTTAGGTAGTGTTACCGCCTAGACACAGTCTCTCAGAGCTAGGTTAGGAGCAGTAGTCTCCTAGGACAATTGGGCAGTGTAACCCAACCCATGTCATGCAGTTGGCATAAAGGCAACCCGCTTATGCTCGTCTCTGAGTGAGGCTGGGCAGTGGTATGCCCCCCCGAGCTCGGTCTTCGAGCTCTGTCAGGCGGTAGTATCGCCAGGACTCCGGATTCAAGAGATGACACTTTTGAGCTCCAAATTCAAACCAGTTTGGGGCCTATATAAACCCCAACCTTTCATGCATGAAAGGGTACCGGAAACTTAGCATTTATTCTGAGATTTTGAGAGCTTAAAAGTGTTGTAAAAGGCTAGAAGTATTTCTCCCTCTTTTCTTCTAAGTTTGATAATTCAAGAGAGCAGTGAAAAATCTGTAAGGGTTGTCTCCTAAGCCCGTCAAAAGGAGTAAAGCTATAAAAGGGTGGTTGGCCTTCGCCTATTGAAGGAAGGCCTCTAGTGAACGTCGATGACCTTATCGGAGGAGGAAGCCAAAAGTGGATGTAGGTCAAGATTGACCGAACCACTCTAAATCTCGGTTTTGCATTTACATTCTACTCTGTATCTTAAATTGCAAACTGCCTCCATTATTTACTTCAACTCTACTTATGCTTAATCTTAAGTGGAAGTACTTTCTGAATCGGCTTTCACATCGAAATCATTTTTTATCATACGAACACACTTTTAAATCATCGAAAGTTTTCTACTGCACTAATTCTCACCCCCCCCTCTTAGTACTCTTGATCCTAACAATTGGTATCAGAGCGGTGGTTAACTCTTAATCAGATTAAAACCCAAGAGAGATGGCATACACCGGAAATCAAGAAGGCCACTCTATTACACGTCCACCCAGGTTCAATAGGACTGACTACACCTATTGGAAGACCCAAATGAGAATCTTCCTTATTTCAATAGATTTTGAACTTTGGAATCTTATCAAAAACTGGATTTTTGAAGTCTTCTCTTCCGATGATCGATTGGAATGAATTGGAGAAGAAGACTTTCGCTCTTAATGCAAAGGCTATGAACGCCTTATTTTGTGTGCTTGATAAAAATGAGTTCAATCATGTTTTAGTTTGTAAAATTGCATTTGATATTTGGCATACGCTCGAAGTGACTCACGAAGGCACAAGTAGAGGTGAAAGAGTCAAAAATCAATCTTTTGATACATTCTTTTGAACATTTTCGAATGAAACGGAGCGAGACTATTAGCGACATGTACACCCATTTCACGGATGTCGTCAATGGTTTAAAAGGACTCGGCAAAAGTTTTTGGATTTTGAGCTCATAAATAAGATTCTAAGATCCCTTCCTAAGAGTTGGGACCCTAAAGTCACTGCTATTCAAGAGGCTAAAGATTTAAACAACTTCCCTCTTGAAGAATTAATCGGGTCATTAATGACCTATGAAATGAGTTGTAAAGCTCATGAAGAACAAGAAGACATCCTTCCAAAGAACAGGAAGAATATGACACTTAGAACTTTCGAAGACCACTTGAGAGAAACTCAAGTGATGAAGACTGTGACGATGACTTGGCACTTCTAAAAAGGAAATTCAAAAATTTATTAAAAGAAACAAGTTTAAAAATGACACAAAAAATAAATTTGAACCCAAAAAGGACCAAGTTATTGCTATGAATGCAAGAAGCCGGGACACTACAAAAGTGATTATCCCCAAGCCAAGAAGAAAACACCAAAGAAGAAGGTGCTCAAGCAACGTGGGATGACTCAAGCGCATCCGAAAAAGAGGAGTCCAATGAGCAAGTTGCTCATTACGCCCTAATGGCCATCGGAGATGAGATAACGAATTTAATTAATGCAGATTTATCATTTGACGAATTACTAAATGCCTTCAATGACTTATTTGATGAATGCAAAACTATTAGTAGCAAATACAAATTACTAAAAAAGGAGCATAATAGTCTTACTTGTAATTTTGATAAATTAAAAATTGATATCATGATAGTTTAGCTCCATGTAAAAAATGCCATGATCTAGAAACTCTCCAAAAGGAGAACTTGCTACTTAAGGACACCTTGAAGAAATTCAAGGTTGGTAGCAAGTCTTTGAATATGATCCTTACAAATAGGGTCATGTTCCTAAAAGAAGTAGAATTTGATTTGTGAGAAGTCCTCACCAAAATCCAACCACCTTCATTAAAGGCCCTATCTTACATATTCGACACCAAAGCAAATGCAACTTTGTTACAAACATAGACATAGAACTTATCATTGTCCATTCAAGTAAGTTAGTCAAACAAACTGATTTGAGTTCCTAAAGGAACCACGATAAATTCTATGCAACATGATAAACAATTTAGATCAGTGTTTGAGGCACCCAAAAGTAAATGGGTAACCTAAAAATTATCCTTTCTTGTAGAAACGTAGATCGTCACAAGCTAGGAGCAAGAGATATTATCTTGCTTTTTGGGTGCTCAATATTCATGACCCAGATCTAAAAAAGACACATGATGCTCTCTAGCCTAAATGATAAAAAGAGGATTAGAGAATTAATATTACATAGTGATACTGATACAACCCTATTTGATCCCTTAGATTTTGAAACTCATATTTAATTCTCCCTTCACACATCCTCTGGATTTCTGAATTCGTCGGATTCATTCCTTCTTTATTTTCGGATCCAACCATATCATGAACTTACGTCCTGCAAGCCAAGTTTGTCATGAACTAGCGAAGCTTACCAGCTTGAACAATAAGTCATGAACATGTCGAAAATTGTATATGACATTTGAAGTAGAGTATGCGCGTCACAAGATCTATCATGAACATACAAAATTTCTCATCTTGAGATGGAACCTCTTACGTAATTATGTAATTAAAGTTGATTACTCCACAAACAAAAACTCTCCTCAAATTGAAAACATCCAAATCAGCCCAAACATCACTCAAAGCAGTGCTCACCGCCTGTAGGCTGTCACGGGTAGCAAGCGGTTGCACCGCCCAGCCAGCGGTGCCACCGCCCGCAACTCTGCCCTTTTAAACCGAGCTAGGGTCGATGGTGGAACTGGCCCCAACTCACTCTCTTCTCCTCCTAGCAGCTCTAACTCTTCTCCACCTCCATTTTGTTGAATCTCGAATTTGATGATGAAGTCAATTGTCATTTGTTATCTAATCCATATGTTGAGTTAAGTGTGCAGGATTAACTACGATGAAAGTAAGACATGCAGCAGGAGTTGCGCAGAAGTCAAGACTATGATCACGTTGGGGGGTTCGAGAGTTCGACGGAAGTCCGACGGTCATCGGAGGTTCTGCGGGAACAAATCCGAGAAGTCCAGGAGCTTGCCAAAGAAGATCATCGGAACTCGCCAAGTGGATTGTCGCAAGTCCAGGATTTGTCGGAAGTCCGTCGGAGCATCGCCGAGGGTTCGTCGGATGATCGCTGGAAGTTCGCCGGAAGCTCGACGGAAGAAGCGATTGACGCAAACGAGCAAGTTGCAGTAAATGTCTTGAAAAATATCGTAGTTAGCATGATGATTAAGTTAGAAATGGGAGGTGATCCCTTAACTTAAGCTTGGGCAATTGGGCCGAATGGGATCAGCCCATTCGGACCCAAATTCGTTGGCCGACGGTGGCACCGCCCAGCTGCCGAGCCTCGGAGTGAGCTGGGCGGTGGCACCGCCCCTATCAGGAGGTGGCACCGCCTAGGCTCAGTCTCGGAGTGAGACTGGGTGGTAGCACCGCCCCTATCAGGCGGTGGCACCGCTTGGGCTCAGTCTCCGAGTGAGACTGGGTGGGCGGTAGCACCGCCCCTGTCAGGCGTGGCACCGCCTGGGCTCAGTCTCCGAGTGAGACTGGGCGGTAGCACCGCCCCTAACAGGCGTGGTACCGCCCGAGCTCGTCTCCGAGCTCTGTCAGGCGTAGTACCGCCCATTTATGGTAGTAGTACCGCCAGGACCCCGAAAACATGGGAGATGATATTTTTGAGCTCCAAATTCAAATCAGTTTGGGGCCTATATAAACCCCACCCTTTCATGCATGAAAGGGCACCGAAACTTAGCATTTATTCTGAGATTTTGAGAGCTTAAAAGTGTTGTAAAAGGCTAGAAGTTCTTCTCCCTCTTTTCTTCAAGTTTTGATCATTCAAGAGAGGAGTGAAAAATCTGTAAGGGTTGTCTCCTAAGCCCAGTCAAAAGGAGTGAAAGCTGTAAAAGGGTGGTTGGCCTTCGCCTATTGAAGGAAGGCCTCTAGTGGACGTCGGTGACCTCATCGGAGGGAGGAAGCCAAAAGTGGATGTAGGTCAAGATTGACCGAACCACTCTAAATCTCGGTTTGCAATTACATTTTGTTCGCTATCTTAACTGCAATTACTTCCATAGCTTTACTTTACTGCACTTTGCTTGATCTTAAGTTAAAGCAATTTCTGAATCGACTTTCATACCGAAATCGTTCTTATCGTACGAACGTCGTTTTAATCGTCAAAAGTTTCCGCTGCACTAATTTCACCCCCCCCTCTTAGTGCTCTTGATCCTAACAATTGTATCAGAGCTGGGGTTAACTCTCAATCGGATTAAAAACCCAAGAGAGATGGCTTACGTCGGAAATCAAGAGGGCCACTCTATTACACGTCCACACCATGTTCAATGGGATGGACTACACCTATTGGAAGACCCGAATGAGGATCTTCCTTATTTCAATGGATTTTGAACTTTGAATCTTGTCGAAACTGGATTTTTGAAGTCTTCTCTTCCGATGATCGATTGGAATGAATTGGAGAAGAAGACTTTCGCTCTTAATGCAAAGGCTATGAACGCCTTATTTTGTGTGCTTGATAAAAATGAGTTCAATCATGTTTTAGTTTGTAAAAATTGCATTTGATATTTGGCATACGCTCGAAGTGACTCACGAAGGCACAAGTAGAGTGAAAGAGTCAAAAATCAATCTTTTGATACATTCTTTTGAACATTTTCGAATGAAACGGAGCGAGACTATTAGCGACATGTACACCCATTTCACGGATGTCGTCAATGGTTTAAAAGGACTCGGCAAAAGTTTTTGGATTTTGAGCTCATAAATAGATTCTAAGATCCCTTCCTAAGAGTTGGGACCCTAAAGTCACTGCTATTCAAGAGGCTAAAGATTTAAACAACTTCCCTCTTGAAGAATTAATCGGGTCATTAATGACCTATGAAATGAGTTGTAAAGCTCATGAAGAACAAGAAGACATCCTTCCAAAGAACAGGAAGAATATGACACTTAGAACTTCGAAGACCACTTGAGAGAAACTCAAGTGATGAAGACTGTGACGATGACTTGGCACTTCTAAAAAGGAAATTCAAAAATTATTAAAAGAAACAAGTTTAAAAATGACACAAAAAATAAATTTGAACCCAAAAGGACCAAGTTATTTGCTATGAATGCAAGAAGCCGGGACACTACAAAGTGATTATCCCCAAGCCAGAAGAAAACACCAAAGAAGAAGGTGCTCAAAGCAACGTGGGATGACTCAAGCGCATCCGAAAAAGAGGAGTCCAATGAGCAAGTTGCTCATTACGCCCTAATGGCCATCGGAGATGAGATAACGAATTTAATTAATGCAGATTTATCATTTGACGAATTACTAAATGCCTTCAATGACTTATTTGATGAATGCAAAACTATTAGTAGCAAATACAAATTACTAAAAAAGGAGCATAATAGTCTTACTTGTAATTTTGATAAATTAAAATTGAATATCATGATAGTTTAGCTCCATGTAAAAAATGCCATGATCTAGAAACTCTCCAAAAGGAGAACTTGCTACTTAAGGACACCTTGAAGAAATTCAAGGTTGGTAGCAAGTCTTTGAATATGATCCTTACAAATAAGGGTCATGTTCCTAAAAGAAGTAGAATTTGATTTGTGAGAAGTCCTCACCAAAATCCAACCACCTTCATTAAAGGCCCTATCTTACATATTCGACACCAAAGCAAATGCAACTTTTGTTACAAACATAGACATAGAACTTATCATTGTCCATTCAAGTAAGTTAGTCCAAACAAACTGATTTGAGTTCCTAAAGGAACCACGATAAATTCTATGCAACATGATAAACAATTTAGATCAGTGTTTGAGGCACCCAAAAGTAAATGGGTACCTAAAAATTATCCTTTCTTGTAGAAACGTAGATCGTCACAAGCTAGGAGCAAGAGATATTATCTTGCTTTTTGGGTGCTCAATATTCATGACCCGAGATCTAAAAAAGACACATGATGCTCTCTAGCCTAAATGATAAAAAGAGGATTAGAGAATTAATATTACATAGTGATACTGATACAACCCTATTTGATCCCTTAGATTTTGAAACTCATATTTAATTCTCCCTTCACACATCCTCTGGATTTCTGAATTCGTCGGATTCATTCCTTCTTATTTTCGGATCCAACCATATCATGAACTTACGTCCTGCAAGCCAAGTTTGTCATGAACTAGCGAAGCTTACCAGCTTGAACAATAAGTCATGAACATGTCGAAAATTGTATATGACATTTGAAGTAGAGTATGCGCGTCACAAGATCTATCATGAACATACAAAATTTCTCATCTTGAGATGGAACCTCTTACGTAATTATGTAATTAAAGTTGATTACTCCACAAACAAAAACTCTCCTCAAATTGAAAACATCCAAATCAGCCCAAACATCACTCAAAGCAGTGCTCACCGCCTGTAGGCTGTCACGGGTAGCAAGCGGTTGCACCGCCCAGCCAGCGGTGCCACCGCCCGCAACTCTGCCCCTTTTAAACCGAGCTAGGGTCGATGGTGGAACTGGCCCCAACTCACTCTCTTCTCCTCCTAGCAGCTCTAACTCTTCTCCACCTCCATTTTGTTGAATCTCGAATTTTGATGATGAAGTCAATTGTCATTTGTTATCTAATCCATATGTTGAGTTAAGTGTGCAGGATTAACTACGATGAAAGTAAGACATGCAGCAGGAGTTGCGCAGAAGTCAAGACTATGATCACGTTGGGGGTTCGAGAGTTCGACGGAAGTCCGGACGGTCATCGGAGGTTCTGCGGGAACAAATCCGAGAAGTCCAGGAGCTTGCCAAAGAAGATCATCGGAACTCGCCAAGTGGATTGTCGCAAGTCCAGGAGTTTGTCGGAAGTCCGTCGGAGCATCGCCGAGGGTTCGTCGGATGATCGCTGGAAGTTCGCCGGAAGCTCGACGGAAGAAGCGATTGACGCAACGGAGCAAGTTGCAGTAAATGTCTTGAAAAATATCGTAGTTAGCATGATGATTAAGTTAGAAATGGGAGGTGATCCCATTAACTTAATCTTGGGGCAATTGGGCCGAATGGATCAGCCCATTCGGACCCAAATTCGTTGGCCGACGGTGGCACCGCCCAGCTGCCGAGCCTCGGAGTGAGGCTGGGCGGTGGCACCGCCCCTATCAGGAGGTGGCACCGCCTAGGCTCAGTCTCGGAGTGAGACTGGGTGGTAGCACCGCCCCTATCAGGCGGTGGCACCGCTGGGCTCAGTCTCCGAGTGAGACTGGGTGGGCGGTAGCACCGCCCCTGTCAGGCGGTGGCACCGCCTGGGCTCAGTCTCCGAGTGAGACTGGGCGGTAGCACCGCCCCTAACAGGCGGTGGTACCGCCCGAGCTCGGTCTCCGAGCTCTGTCAGGCGGTAGTACCGCCCATTTATGGTAGTAGTACCGCCAGGACCCCGAAACATGGGAGATGATATTTTTGAGCTCCAAATTCAAATCAGTTTGGGGCCTATATAAACCCCACCCTTTCATGCATGAAAGGGCACCGAAACTTAGCATTTATTCTGAGATTTTGAGAGCTTAAAAGTGTTGTAAAAGGCTAGAAGTTCTTCTCCCTCTTTTCTTCAAAGTTTTGATCATTCAAGAGAGGAGTGAAAAATCTGTAAGGGTTGTCTCCTAAGCCCATCAAAAGGAGTGAAACTGTAAAAGGGTGGTTGGCCTTCGCCGATTGAAGGAAGGCCTCTAGTGGACGTCGGTGACCTCATCGGAGGAGGAAGCCAAAAGTGGATGTAGGTCAAGATTGACCGAACCACTCTAAATCTCGGTTTGCAATTACATTTTGTTCTCTATCTTAACTGCAATTACTTCCATAGCTTTACTTTAACTGCACTTTGCTTGATCTTAAGTTAAAGCAATTTCTGAATCGACTTTCATACCGAAATCGTTCTTATCGTACGAACGTCGTTTTAATCGTCAAAAGTTTTCCGCTGCACTAATTCACCCCCCCCCCTCTTAGTGCTCTTGATCCTAACAATTGGTATCAGAGCTGGGGTTAACTCTCAATCGGATTAAAACCCAAGAGAGATGGCTTACGTCGGAAATCAAGAGGGCCACTCTATTACACGTCCACCCATGTTCAATGGGATGGACTACACCTATTGGAAGACCCGAATGAGGATCTTCCTTATTTCAATGGATTTTGAACTTTGGAATCTTGTCGAAAATGGATTTTCGAAGTCTTCTCTTCCAATGATAGATTGGAATGAATTGGAGAAGAAGACTTTCGCTCTTAATGCAAAGGCTATGAATGCCTTATTTTGTACGCTTGATAAAAATGAGTTCAATCGTGTTTCGGTTTGTGAAACAACATTTGATATTTGGCATACACTCGAAGTGACTCACGAAGGCACAAGTTGAGTGAAAGAGTCAAAATCAATCTTTTGATACATTCTTTTGAACTTTTCCGAATGAAACCGAGCGAGACTATTGGCGATATGTACACCCGTTTCACGGATGTCGTCAATGGTCTAAAAGGACTCGGTAAAAGTTTTTCGGATTTTGAGCTCGTAAATAAGATTCTAAGATCCCTTCCTAAGAGTTGGGACCCTAAAGTCACTGCTATTCAAGAGGCTAAAGATTTAAACAACTTCCCTCTTGAAGAATTAATCGGGTCATTAATGACCTACGAAATGACTTGCAAAGCTCATGAAGAGCAAGAAGACATCCTTCCAAAGAACAGGAAGGATATAGCACTTAGAACTCAAGAAGACCACTTGAGAGAGAACTCAAGTGATGAGGACTTTGACGATGACTTGGCACTTCTAACAAGAAGATTTTAAAAATTCATTAAAAGAAACAAGTTTAAAAATGACACAAAAATAAATTTGAACCCAAGAAGGACCAAGTTATTTGCTACGAATGCAAGAAACCAGGACACTACAAAAGTGAATGTCCCCAAGTCAAGAAAAGAACACCAAAGAAGAAGGCGCTCAAAGCAACGTGGGATGACTCAAGCGCGTCCGAAGAAGAGGAGTCCAACACCGAGCAAGTTGCTCACTATGCCCTAATGGCCATCGGAGAGGAGGTAACCAATTTAATTGATGCAGATTTATCATTTGATGAATTATTAAATGCCTTCCATGACTTATTTGATGAATGCAAAACTATTAGTAGAAAATACAAATTGCTAAAAAAGGAGCATAATAGTCTTACTTGTAATTTCGATAAATTAAAATCTGAATATCATGATAGTTTAGCTCAATGTATAAAATGCCATGATCTAGAAACTCTCCAAAAGGAGAACTTGCTACTTAAGGACACCTTGAAGAAATTCGAGGTTGGTAGCAAGTCTTTGAACATGATCCTTACAAATAAGGGTCATGTTCCTAAAAGAAGTGGAATCGGATTTGTGAGAAGTCCTCACCAAAATCCAACCACCTTCATAAAAGGCCCTATCTTACATGTTCGGCACCAAAACAAATGCAACTTTTGTTGCAAATATGGACATAAAACTTATCAATGTCCATTCAAGAAAACTAGTCCGAACAAACTGATTTTGGTTCCTAAAGGAACCATAATCAATTCTATGCAACATGATAAACAAGTTAGATCAGTTTTTGAGGCACCCAAAAGTAAATGGGTTCCTAAAATAATCCTTTCTTGTAGAAACATACACCATCACAAGCTAGGAGCAAGAGATGGTACCTTGATAGTGGATGCTCAAAGCATATGACCGGAGATCCATCTCAATTCTCTAAGCTCTCTAGCATAGACGAAGGCTATGTCACCTTCGGAGACAACAACAAGGGTAAAATCATTGGCAAAGGAACCATAGGTAACAAATCCAACTTCTTTATTGAAGATGTTTTGTTAGTTGATGGTTTAAAACATAACCTCTTGAGCATTAGTCAGTTATGTGATAAAGGATATATTGTCAAATTTGAATCTAATGCTTGCATCATTGAAAAACCATACAAAAACACATCTATGATTGCATTAAAACAAAATAACGTATACACTATTGACATCAATGATCTTTGTAATGAAATGTGTTTCACGGTTTTGAATGAGGATGCTTGGCTTTGGCATAGGAGATTAGGTCATGCTAGCATGAAACTAATCACTCAAATATCATCCAAAGAACTTGTAAGAGGAATTCCTCATATCAAGTTCATCAAAGATAATGTGTGTGATGCTTATCAATTAGGAAAACAAATTAAGGGTAGTTTCAAATCTAAGAATCAAATAAGTACCTCTAGGCCCTTACAATTGGTCCATATGGACTTGTTTGGACCTATCTCTACATCAAGTCTAGGAGGTAGCAAATACGCCTTTGTCATTGTAGATGACTATAGCAGATACACATGGACTTATTTCTTAAAACATAAAAATGAATGCTTTAGATATTTTACCAAGTTTTGCAAACTTGTCCAAAATGAAAAGGGTTCTATGATTTCGTCAATTAGAAGTGATCATGGTGGTGAATTTCAAAACCATGATTTTCAAGAATTTTGTGAATTTAATGGATACAATCATAACTTCTCTACTCCAAGAAATCCTCAACAAAATGGAGTAGTAAAAAGAAAAAATAGAAATTTACAAGAAATGGCAAGAACCATGTTGAATGAACATAGCCTACCCAAATATTTTTGGGCTGAAGCCGTAAACACTGCATGCTATATTTTGAATAGAGTTCTAGTAAGACCCTTACTCACCAAAACTCCCTATGAGTTGTGGAACAACAAAAAACCCAATGTTTCATATTTTAAAGTTTTTGGGTGTAAGTGTTTTATCTTGAATGAAAAGGATGCCTTAGGAAAATTTGATGCTAAATCCGATGAAGGAATTTTCCTTGGTTATTCTTCGGTTTCTAAAGCTTTTCGTATCTTCAATAAAAGAACTTTAATTATAGAAGAATCCATTCTTGTTGTTTTCAATGAGATTTCCGTAATCAAGAAAAATGATTTTGATGATGATGTTAATTTTGATTCTTTGAATTTAAATGAAACCCCTTCTCCAACTAGCAACTTGGATGCATCCACTTCCGAAACATCCTTACCCAAAGATTGGAAATATGTAGATGCTCATCCTAAGGAGCTAATTCTAGGAGACACATCTAAGGGGGTTCAAACACGTTCTTCTCTTAAAGAATTTTGTGCCAACGCCGCTTTTCTCTCCCAAATTGAACCTAAATGTATTGACGAAGCCATGAAAGATGATTCATGGATTATCGCAATGCAAGATGAGTTAAATCAATTTGAGAGAAATGAGGTGTGGAAGCTTGTTCCTAGGCCAAATGACCATTTAGTTATTGGTACTAAATGGGTCTTTAGAAACAAGCAAGATGAATATGGTATCGTGGTTAGAAACAAGGCTAGATTAGTGGCCAAAGGTTTCAACCAAGAAGAAGGTATCGATTATGAAGAAACCTTCGCTCCTGTGGCTCGATTAGAAGCCATAAGGATGCTCCTTGCCTATGCTAGTAATAATAATTTTAAGTTGTTTCAAATGGATGTTAAAAGTGCTTTTCTAAATGGCTTTATTTACGAAGAAGTTTATGTTGAACAACCTCCCGGATTTGAAAATAATAGCCTCCCTAATCATGTGTTTAAATTAACTAAAGCTCTTTATGTTTTAAAACAAGCCCCTAGGGCTTGGTATGAGAGACTTAGTTCTTTTCTTATTTAAAATAATTTCACAAAAGGCAAGGTTGATACTACATTGTTTATCAAGAATTCTGAAAATAATTTTCTCATTGTTCAGATTTATGTTGATGATATTATCTTTGGCTCTACAAATGAATCTCTTTGTGAATCTTTTGCTAAAACCATGAGTCTTGAATTTGAAATGAGTTTGATGGGAGAATTAACCTTTTTCTTAGGCTTACAAATTAAGCAACTAAGAAATGACATCTATATTAGTCAAACTAAATATGCTTTAGATTTGCTAAAAAGATTTAATATGGAAAGCTCAAAAGCTATTAACACTCCTATGAGCACCTCCACTAAATTAGAAGTTGATGAAAGTGGAGAAAGTTTCGATCAAAAAACTTATAGGGGTATGATAGGAAGTTTACTTTACCTCACTACAACTAGACCAGATATCATGTTCAGTGTAGGACTTTGTGCTAGGTTTCAATCGAACCCTAAGATATCTCATCTCAAAGCGGTTAAAAGAATACTTAGATATCTTAAAGGTACCACAAATCTAGGATTATGGTATCTGAAAACTGAGAAGTTTGAGTTAATTGCTTATGCTGATGCAGATTTTGCTGGATGTAGATTAGATAGAAAAAGCACATCAGGAACATGTCAATTTTTGGGACATACTCTTGTTTCCTGGTCATCTACGAAACAAAACTCGGTTGCACTATCAACAACCGAAGCCGAGTATATTGCAGCTAGTGCATGCTGTGCAAAAGTTGTGTGGATGAAAAACACCTTAGAATATTATAAAGTTTATCTTAAAAATATTTCCATTAAATGTGATAACACAAGTGCTATATGTTTAACAAAGAATCCGATTCAACACTCAAGAACAAAACATATTGATATTAGACATCACTTTATACGAGATCATGTCACTAATCATGATATAGTTATAGAGTTCATTGATACTAAACATCAACTAGCTGATATTTTTACAAAGCCTTTGAGTGAAGAACAATTTAATTTCATTAGAAGAGAATTAGGAATGTTAATGTGTCCGAATGCTTGAACTCATTAAATCTATTTTTCGGACTTCCTTGATTCAATAATCAAATCACTTAATTGCTATGATGATTTTACATGAGTACATGCCTTAATAATATGTTGGAAATTATGTGTTTTGGATATAAAAATTTCCATGATAATGAGCATGTTTTATCTTCATGATTATATTGGAAAATCTATAGCAAAACCTTGTCCGAATGCATGAAAGTGTTAAATTTTATTTTTGGATTTTCTTGATATCTTATTCTCTTCCGAACTTAATAAGCATATGTCATATCGAGTTTGATTCATATCATTAATTTTTGACATATGGAATCAATTAGTAAATACATCTTTCATAGGCTTATAATGTGAAAAATATTTTCGAGAAATGGATTTGATAAAATGATTCCTTCTTATAATTTCCTTTTTGAAAAAGGAAGATTTTTTTGACTTGCAAGGATATTGATTCACATACATATCTTGATCCTTGTGAAAATATAGCGTGATTTAATCTTTCCTTGAGATGTTTTTATAATTGGTATCCTATCACTCATTGTTGAAAAATTACCTATCACTCACTTGTGTTTAAAATTTGCTTATATCATTCTCCTTTTTGTTGAAGACAAAGGGGGAGAAATATATGAATTGATGCTATGAGTGCTGTATTCGAATTTGAATTATGTTAAAAAAAAAAAAAGCTTGTATCGAAATATATGGTAAATTGATAATAGAAATGCTATGATTGCTAAACACTTTGAAATATCTGCATTATGTTAAGATATCAAGAACTTGCATCGTAATTTTACATGTTGATATCTTACCATATGATGAATTGCTACCATTACTATCATTCACATTTGAAATGTAAAACTTGAAAATGGATGTCAAGCCTTGACATCATTTTCAGAGAGATACATCATGATAGGAATCATGATGGAAGTATTGATAAGGTTAAACAATCTTAACTTATCAATATGTCTCTTGAATTCAAAGGCTTTGAATTCAAAAATGACTTATCTTGAGTATGGCATATACATAGGGGGAGTTAAAGTTAACTCCGTTATCAATTGATTGTCATCATCAAAAAGGGGGAGATTGTTGAATCTCGGATTTTGATGATGAAGTCAATTGTCATTTGTTATCTAATCCATATGTTGAGAAAAGTGTGCAGGATTAACTACGATGAAAGTAAGACATGCAGCAGGAGTTGCGCCGAAGTCAAGACTATGATCACGTTGGGGGTTCGAGAGTTCGACGGAAGTCCGGACGGTCATCGGAGGTTCTGTGGGAACAAATCCGAGAAGTCCAGGAGCTTGCCAAAGAAGCTTATCGGAACTCGCCAAGTGGATCGTCGCAAGTCCAGGAGTTTGCCGGAAGTCCGCCGGAGCATCGCCGAGGGTTCTTCGGATGATTGCCGAAACTTCGCCGGAAGCTCGACGGAAGAAGTGATTGACGCACCGGAGTAAGTTACAGTAAATGTCTTGAAAAATATCATAGTTTGCATGATGATTAAGTTAGAAATGAGAGGTGATCCCATTAACTTAATCTTGGGGCAATTGGGCCCTTGATAGACCCAAATTGGGCCGAATGGATCAACCCATTCGGACCCAAATTCGCTGGCCGACGGCGGCACCTCCTGGGTCGGCGGTGGCACCGCCCAGCTGCCGAGCCTCGAAGTGAGGCTGGGCGGTGGCACCGCCCCTGTCAGGCGGTGGCACCGCCTAGGCTCAGTCTTGGAGTGAGACTAGGCGATAGCACCGTCCCTATCAGGCGGTGGCACCGCCTGGGCTCAGTCTCCGAGTGAGACTGGGGGGCGGTAGCACCGCCCCTATCAGGCGGTGGCACCGCCTGGGCTCAGTCTCCGAGTGAGACTGGGCGGTAGCACCGCCCCTGACAAGCGGTGGTACCACCCGAGCTCGGTCTCCGAGCTCTGTCAGGTGGTAGTACCGCTAGGACCCCGAAAACATGGGATATGACGTTTTTGAGCTCCAAATTCAAATCAGTTTGGGGCCTATATAAACCCCACCCTTTCATGCATGAAAGGGCACCGAAACTTAGCATTTATTCTGAGATTTTGAGAGCTTAAAAGTGTTGTAAAAGGCTAGAAGTTCTTCTCCCTCTTTTCTTCAAAGTTTTGATCATTCAAGAGAGGAGTGAAAAATCTGTAAGGGTTGTCTCCTAAGCCCGTCAAAAGGAGTGAAACTATAAAAGGGTGGTTGGCCTTCGCCTATTGGAGGAAGGCCTCTAGTGGACGTCGGTGACCTCATCGGAGGAGGAAGCCAAAAGTGGATGTAGTTCAAGATTGACCGAACCACTCTAAATCTCGGTTTGCATTTACATTTTGTTCTCTATCTTAACTGCAATTACTTCCATAGCTTTACTTTAATTGCACTTTGCTTGATCTTAAGTTAAAGCAATTTTCGAATCGACTTTCATACCGAAATCGTTCTTATCGTACGAACGTCGTTTTAATTGTCAAAAGTTTTCCGCTGCACTAATTCACCCCCCCCCCTCTTAGTGCTCTTGATCCTAACACATTTCTCTCCTTGAGTCGCCCAAAAACTGCCTATTTCGTGCAAGATCAAGAATTAATCATTCATCCTCTTGAAGAACACAACTAAGGTATTCTCAAAGAGGTTTCTGATTTCTGTTTTGTGTCATTTACTCTTGCTCATTACTATCTTCTTAAATAGCAGTAGTTATGGGCTCTAGAAGATCCTCTAGGGACAAAGGGAAGAGGAGATTAGAAGAAGACTTTGATCCCACCCTTTTCGATTCAAAACTACATGCCCAAAAATTTGCTTCTATAGAGTTTAGAAATGTCCATAAGGGAAAGTATGTTGATCTAAATGAATTAAGTAATTTAGAGACAATTCAATGGTTTGCAAATTTAGATCTACTCCCAATCCTACAAATTAGTGAACCCATCTACCCTAGACTTGTTAGGTTGTTTTACAACAATCTACATATAGATGAAGAAGAAAGAGTGTCTACCTATCTCTTAGGACAACATATTTCCATTACGGATAGATTCATTTGTGACATGATAGGCATCCCCGTAAAAGATAAAGGTTATTATTTTAAAGGACTATGGGATAATGAAACAGTTGGGACCACATACGTTGAATCCTTAGGAACAATTTTTGGTAATCCCAACTTAGAAACACTTCCTAAAAGCTGTGAACATTTATTACCACTAAACACCAAAATACTTCATCACATCTTAACTAGTATCATTCTCCTGAAACAATACCATCATGATGAAGTAAGTCAAATGGAATTAGGTACTATGTATTGGATCATGAAAGGATATAACAACTGTTTTGGTTACCGTATCCAACAAAACATGATAAAAATATCTAAAAAGAATATGATGCTTCCATATGGTAGTATAATCACTAGAATACTCCATGCCTACGATATTGCAATACCACCCGACGAAGAGGTTATAAAGCTAGATAGATTTAGCATCATAAATAAAAATCTACTTCAACGAATGAGATGTACATTTAGAAATGGTATGTGGGTTAGAATGCCTAGAAGAATCGATTTCCTCAACCTGAACCAGAACCAGAAACACCAATCTTTAGGAGTAATCAATCTCCTCCGACTAGTCCATTTAAGGAAACACATCCATTTGAGCAAGCTCCTGCATCATCTATCGAAGACATAGGGATTCAGATGGATCGCTTTGAACAAAGATAAGATCGATTTGAATAAAGACAAGATCGGCTTGAACATCACCAAGATCAAATCCTATCTGAGCTATAGCAAATTCATCGACAATTTGACTCCTTATTTAGGCATCTTAATTTTCCACCTCCTGAATGAGCTTGTATATGTAAATGTGGACACAATCTCTTCTTGTCTTGTTCTAACAATTATGTTGAAAACTCTTTATGCTACTTTGATCACAATGCCCCTTGAATTGATGACTACTAATCCTTGATATGTTTACTTGATGTATTATTTGATATGCAGAATTAAGAACATTAATTGAACATCATTTTCAGATTTTCCTTGAATCTCTTTACGCTACTCATTCTCGGATTTTCCTTGATCACTTCAATTTCATGTGGAAATTGGTTGCCTCTATAACATGATTACCTTGAAAATCTTGTGCCTTGGTTTCTATGATCAGCATGTTATACTCTCATTATGATTTGAAAAGATTCATACTCACTTAATCCTTGAAAGATGTGTCTGAATGCTTGAACTCATTAAATTTATTTTTTTGGATTTTCTTGATTCAATGATCAAATCACTTAATTACATATGATGAGAATTTTACTCAATTACATAACATGTTGGAAATTATGTGTTTTGGAAACCAAAATTTTCATGTTGATGAGCATATTTATCTTCATTGAAAAACTATGGCAAAGATGTGTCCGAATGCATGAACTTATTAAAATTATTTTTCGGACATCAAATCACTTAATTGCTATGATGATTTTACACTATTATATACCTTAATAACATGTTGAAAATTATGTGTTTTGGATACAAAATTTTCATGATAATAAGTATGTTTTATCTTCATGATTGTATTTGAAAATCTATAGCAAAACCTTGTCCAAATGCATGAAAGTGTTAAATTTCATTTTCAGATTTTCTTGATCCTAACGATGCATTATTCTCTTCCGAACTTCATGCAGCTTTCATAAGCATGTCATATAGCATTTAATTCATATCATTGATTTTTGACATATAGAATCAATTAGCAAATGCATCTCTCATAGACTTATCGTGTGAAAAATATTTTTTTCGAGAAATAGATTTGATGATATGATTCTTTCTTATAAATTCCTTCTTGAAAAAGGAAGATTTTTTTTTAGCAAGGATTTGATTCACATACATATCTTGATCCTTGTAAAAATGAAACGTGATTTAAATCTCTTATTAATTTTAACTTCATTCGAGTAATCTCACAAATGGCTTTCCTCCTTCATGCAAAAAGATAATACCAAATAAAAAGGAAGAAGTAATCTCCATGTCATGTTTTCTTTGAGATGTTTATATAATTGGTATCCTATCACTCATTGTTGAAAAATGATATGAACCTAGTTATGGTATGAATCATTATTGTACTTATGTTTAAAATTTGCTTATATCGTTCTCCTTTTTGTTGATGACAAAGGGGGAGAAATATATGAATTGATGCTATGAGTGCCATATTTGAATTTGAATTATGTTAAGATATCAAAAGAAGCTTGCATCAAAATATATGGCAAATCGATGCTATGATTGCCATATTTGCATTATGCCATATATGCATCATGTTAAGATATCAAGAACTTGCATCGCAATTTTACATGTTGATATCTTACCATGTGATGAAATACTATGATTGCTAAACACTTGAAATGCTTGCATTATGTTAAGATATCAAAAGCATACATCGTAATTTTACATGTTGATATCTTACCAGATGATGAATTGCTACCATTACTATCATTCACACTTGAAATGTAAGACTTGAAAATTGATGTCAAGCCTTGACATCATTTTTAGAGAGATACATCATGATAGGAATCATGATGGGAGTATTGATAAGGTTAAACGATCTTAACTTATCAATATCTCTCTTGAATTCAAGAATGACTTATCTCAAGTATGACATATAGATAGGGGAAGTTAAGGTTAACTCCGTTATCAATAGATTATCATCATCAAAAAGGGGGAGATTGTTGAATCTCGAATTTTGATGATGAAGTCAATTGTCATTTGTTATCTAATCCATATGTTGAGATAAGTGTGTAGGATTAACTACGATGAAAGTAAGACATGTAGCAGGAGTTGCACCGGAGTCAAAACTATAATCACGTTGGGAGTTTGAGAGTTCGACGGAAGTCCGGACGATCATCAGAGGTTCTGTAGGAAAAAATCCGAGAAGTCCAGGAGCTTGCCAAAGTAGCTCGTCGAAACTCACCAAGTGGATCGTCGCAAGTCCAAGAGTTTGCCGGAAGTCCACCGGAGCATCGCCGAGGCTTCATCGGATGTTCGCCGGAAGTTCGTCGGAAGCTCGCCGAAAGAAGCGATTGACGCACCAGAGCAAGCTGTAGTATAAATGTCTTAAAATATCATAGTTAGCATGATGATTAAGTTAGAAATGGGAGGTGATTCCATTAACTTAATCTTGGAGCAATTGGGCCCTTAACAAACCCAAATTGGGCTGAATGGATCAGCCTATTCGGACCTAGATTTCCTAGCCGACGGTGGCACCGTTGGGTCGGTGGTGGCACAACCCAGGAGCTAAGTCTCCCAGGACTGCTGGGCGGTGGAACCACCCATGTCAAGCGGTGGCACCACCTGGGCTCGGTCTCCGAGTGAGGCTGGGCGGTGGTACCACCCCTGTCAGGCAGTGGTACCGCCCAAGCTCGGTCTCCGAGCTCTGTCAAGCGGTAGTACTGTCCAATTATGGTGGTAGTACCACCAGGACCCCAAAATTTCGGGAGATGACACTTTTGAGCTCCAAATTCAAACCAGTTTGGGGCCTATATAAACCCCACCCTTTCACGCATGAAAGGACACTGAAACTTAGCATTTATTCTGAGATTTTGAGAGCTTAAAAGTGTTGTAAAAGGCTAGAAGTTCTTCTCCCTCTTTTCTTCTAAGTTTTGATCATTCAAGAGAGAAGTGAAAAATCTGTAAGGGTTGTCTCCTAAGTCCGTCAAAAAGAGTAAAGCTGTAAAAGGGTGGTTGGCCTTCACCTATTAAAGGAAGGCCTCTAGTTGACATCGGTGACCTCATTGAAGGAGGAAGCCAAAAGTGGATGTAGGTCAAGATTGACTGAACCACTCTAAATCTTAGTTTGCATTTACATTCTGCTCTCTATCTTAAACTACAAACTGCCTCCATTACTTTACTTCAACTCTACTTACGCTTAATCTTAAGTTGAAGTACTTTCCGAATCGACTTTCGCATCGAAATCATTTTTTATTGTACGAACGCAGTTTTGAAATCATCGAAAGTTTTCCACTGCACTAAATCACTCCCCCCCCCCCCTCTTAGTACTCTTGATCCTAACACAATCAATAAGAGGTGACCCCTTTTATAGCAATGATCGTGGTTTCATGGCTCGTCGCAATGCCAACAAAGACCCTTTGTTGATCGGTCACGTAGTTCTTCTCTTGTCAATTTTTTTGGCAACGAAGGATAGCTAGGAGCAGAAGGAGGTTTATATGCCATGGGCCTAAGAGAAGTTCTCATCCTCCAAGCATCTTGGTTGAGCCATTCTTTTTGTATTCAAGCGAAAAAAATAATAGCTGTCATAGTACGGGGCTGTCACGCCTTAACCTCCCCTTTTATCTCTGGCTTAAGTCCTTCGATGAATGTTCCTGATAATTGATGATCAATCCAGTCATGAGTAAGGTAGGATAGCTTCTCAAACTTAGTTTGGTACTCTTAAATCGTAGAGGTTTTTCAAATCTTTGCGAGTTGGCCATCAATATTTTCGTACTCCATAGGTCCGAAACGATTCAGCATTGCGTTCTTAAATTGATTCCATGTCGGAGCCTCATGATTGTATTCCAATCAATTGTACCATTGAATAGCATCTCCTTCAAGGTAGATAATAGCAATTTCCACCGTAGTTGGGAAATCTTAGGGGCGACATCACATGCGCAGCGGAAGAATAAGAAAAACAAAATCTCCAATTTCCCAAAAAGATGTTCGTCGTCATGCTAAGATTGGTGCACAAAAATCCATGAAACAAACTATGTATAGAATAGATTGTGTTACCTAGGGAGATCGTATATCCCTGTTTCCTTGTAGATCTCTAGGAGAGGGTGAAGGAGGTCAAGCGTCCTCCTCTCTAGTAGTGATCCACACAACAGGGCTGCGACGACGCTCTTCAAATCTCCAGGCCTGCTTTAAGGTGGAGATGGGGAGGAGAATAGGAGAGGCAAATAAAGGCTCTACCCTATGAGGCTTTGAATCCCTCCTATTTATAGAGGCCCCTTGTCAAACCCTAATGGATCCTCCCATAGTGGGTATTGGATCTGCATCAAATTACCCAAGCATTTTAAATTAGTGGATCTCTATCCAATAATCTCTCATGGGCTCTTATTGGATCTCGTCGATGGGATCCAATAATTCAGCGGCTTATTGGATATCCAATAAGATAGAGGCTCCGACGGATATCTCATATCCGAACCTCTACTCATCGCAATGCCTACCATATGTGTTTGACCCTCTAGGCCGAATATCGAGCTGGCCATGAGTCATAGCTATCAGAACTCCTTCTAGCTCAGTGAATTATTATCTCTGTAATAATTCACTCGACTCATCGACTACGGACGTACTAGGCCACTATGCCGTAGTCCCCAAACGATATAGGAGAATCCAATCCATTGGACCTATTTGTCCTCAGTTACCATGTACCTATAGTTTCTCATCCATCTAATATCCCGAAGACTGTATATTGGGCATGGTGCTATCAGACCCATACGGTTTCTACTCGAGTCTCGCTCTAATCGGATTCTCCTAGAGAACTCTTTCTCTCTTAACTTGAGTGACCCTAGCTAGAGATTTGTCTGAGCAAGAGCACATAGGACATTCCTCTCATGACGTTAAGAGTAGATGATCCTCTATTAACAATCAATAGCCCTCGTAAGATCGACTGCCACTCCCAATGACTAGCTGTACTAAATATAGGACATCTAAACCTATAAGTCTGGTATCAAAGAGTGGAGCACTCATACAGGACATCTTTGGTGTCTCAAGTCTAAGGACCAAATACATCACTAGGACTACGAAATCAATGTCTGACAATAAGGCATCATCAACCATCCAGTATTTTGTAAGCGAATCAATCAGTGAACTCATTCTCCAATGAGCACTTGTACTGTATCCCTAGTGTCCCCACACGAGCAGCTATGAGACTTGCTACATCCATCATATAGATGGGTATACAGCACACCAGTCTGTCCGGTTATCACGATGTCCCTCTCCAAGATCCTATGATCGAGATTATTTAGGATCTGTGTTTAAAGGTGAATCGGTCTCATTATCGTGATCTCATCAAGATCCGATTCCCATTGCACGGATCCAAGGACATCACAATATATATATATATATATATATGCATATAATAATATAAAGTGATAAATGCCAAAATATAATAAGCAAAAAGATTCTGTGTCAAGTCACACGTGCCATCACTCACGTGATTGGCTTATTGGGCACTTATGACTAGCAATCTCCCACTTGACATAAAGCTAATCACCTATGTGTTTGAACCCCATCAGACCTCTATGACGCAAAAAACAATATGAGACAATGGCTTTGTTAGTGGATCTGAATTGTTATCTTTGGTTGGAACTCTTTCCACTACTACATCTCCTCGGGTTACGATCTCTCCGATAAGGTGGAATCTCCTCAGAACATGCTTAGATTTCTGATGAGACCTAGGTTCCTTCACTTGAGCAATCGCCCTATTGTTGTCATAATATAAGGAAATCGGCTCCTCGCTATTCACGACTCCTAAATCTATGATAAACTTCTTCATCCAAACTCCCTCTTTTGCTGTATCTGCTGCAGCAATGTATTCCGCCTCCATCATCGAGTCAGCAATAGTATCTTACTTGGAACTCTTTCAGCATATTGCTCCTCCTTTCAAGGTGTACACATACCCCGAATTTGACTTGCTATCATCGACATCAGACTAAAAACTTGAGTCTGTGTCGCCTTCAACCTTGAGGCTACTACCTCCATATACTAGTAAAAGATCTTTAGTCCTTCTCAAGTACTTAAGGATACACTTTATTGCTTTCTAGTACTCCAAGCCTGGATCCGCCTGATACCTGCTCGTGACACTCAGAGCATGCGCTATATCAGGCCTAGTACTTATATGCTTTTAGTGGATCTGAATTGTTATCTTTGGTTGGAACTCTTTCCACTACTACATCTCCTCGGGTTACGATCTCTCCGATAAGGTGGAATCTCCTCAGAACATGCTTAGATTTCTGATGAGACCTAGGTTCCTTCACTTGAGCAATCGCCCTATTGTTGTCATAATATAAGGAAATCGGCTCCTCGCTATTCGGCACGACTCCTAAATCTATGATAAACTTCTTCATCCAAACTCCCTCTTTTGCTGTATCTGCTGCAGCAATGTATTCCGCCTCCATCATCGAGTCAGCAATAGTATCTTACTTGGAACTCTTTCAGCATATTGCTCCTCCTTTCAAGGTGTACACATACCCCGAATTTGACTTGCTATCATCGACATCAGACTAAAAACTTGAGTATATATATATATATATATATATATATATATATATATATATATATATATATATATATATATATATATATATATATATATATATATATATATATATATATATATATATATATATATATATATATATATATATATATATATATATATATATATATATATATATATATATATATATATATATATATATATATATCGGCTCGTGAAATCGAGCATGCGCATAGCAGGCCTAGTATTATCAGGGCATACATGATAGACCCTATCATCGAGGCATAAGGTATCATATCTATGTTTGCCATTTCTTCTGGAGTATTTGGGGACATACTCCTAGAAAGCGATATGCCATAACTCATCAGTATGAGACCTTTCTTGAAATTTTCCATGACAAACATTTTGACAATGGTTTCTATGTGCTTGGATTGGGATAAGCCAAGCATCCTCTTGGATTTATCTCTATAGATCCAAATCCCCAAGATATAGGATGCTTTCCCTAAGTCTTTCATGGAGAAGTGTCTAGATAACCAAGCTTTTATTATAGATAGCATTCCTACGTCATTCCCAATGATTAGGATGTCATCCACATATAATACTAAAAAGGTGATAGCGCTCCCACTTACCTTCCTGTACACACAAGGCTTATCTTCATTCTTAACAAAGTCATAAGATCTAATTGCCTCATCAAATCTTATGTTCTAACTTCGAGAAGCTAGCTTTAGTCTATAAATGGATCTAAGCAACCTGCACACCTTATCTGGGCAGTCATTGGACACGAATCCCTCAGGTTATATCATATACACCTCATCGAGGTTCCCATTGAGGAATGCAATTTTCACATCCATCTGTCAGATCTCATAATCATAGTGTGCTGCAATAGCCAATAGAATTCAGATGGATTTTAGCATTACAACGGGTGGGAAGGTTTCATCATAGTCAACACATTGCCTTTGACGATACCCCTTAGCCACTTGCCTTGCTTTATAGGTCTCTACCTTTCCATCTACTCCGATCTTTTTCTTAAAGATCCACTTGCAACCGATGGGTATAATACCTTCGGGCACATTAACTAGGTACCAAATCTTATTGGAGTACATAGAATCCATGTCAGAATTCATGGCTTCTTGCCACTACCTAGAGTCTATACTCATAATTGCCTCCTCGTAGATCTGAGGATTAATATCCTCAACATCTTCTCCTCTAATATGTCTCATATATATCTCAGGAGGATGGGATACTCTACCGGACCTACGTAAAGTTGGAACTTGTGTGTTAGGTACTTGAACAGACTCGAGCTGTAGAGTGGTGCTTGAGCTTGGTTATCCAACCTCGCTCAACTCTATCATACTCCCACTATCTCCGCCAAGAATGTGTTCCTTCTTAAGGAACACTGCTCTCTTGGCTACAAAGACCATTTGGTCCTTGAGATGATAGAAATAATACCCATAAGTTTCCTTGGGTTATCCCACGAACTTGACCACTCTGTCCTCGATTCTAACTTATCAGGGTTGTGTCTTTTAACGTGAGCAGGGCAGCCCCAAATCTTAACAACTTTAAGATAACGCTTCTTCACTTTCTATATCTCATATGGTGTAGACACTACCGACTTAGTTGCAACTTTGTTTAGAAGGTAAGCTGCGGTCTCTAGGGCATATCCCCAAAATGAGATTGGTAGGTATGTAAAACTCATTATGGATCGTACCATGTCTAACAGCGTACAATTTCTCCTTTCAAACACACCATTAAGCTGAGGTGCATAAGGAGGTGTCCATTGGGATAATATCCCATGGTCCTTGAGGAACTGAGTAAACTCTGTACTTAAGTACTCACCTCCTCAATCTGATCAAAGAGTTTTGATACTCTTTCCAGTCTGGTTCTCCATCTCATTCTTATACTCTCTGAATTTCTCAAAGGCCTCAGATTTGTACTTCATTAAGTACACATATCCATACCTTGAGAAATCATTAGTAAAGATAATGAAGTACGAGTAACCACCAATGGCATGAGTTGACATGGGTCCACATACATCACTATGTATGAGTTCCAACAGCTTAGTGGCTCTCTCTCCACTTCCACTAAATGGAGAGTTGGTCAGTTTTCCATGAAGGCAAGGCTCGTAAGTTGCATATGAATCATAGTCGAATAGATCTAGATATCCATATTTAACAACTTTTGAATCCTTTCTTCATGGATGTGACCTAGCCTACAATGCCACAAGTATGCACTGTTTATCTCATCTCGTTTCCTCTTGGACACACTTACATTCATGATATGTGGAGTAGTGTCTAGCATAAATAAACCATTATGCAATGTTCCTTTCGTGATGATCTCATCATCTAATAATATCGAACAACCATTGTTCTCCAAAACTAATTTATATCCACTAACTGTCAAACATGAAATGGCGATAATATTTTTTATAATAAAAGGAACAAAATAACATGAATCTAATGCAATAAAAGCTCCACCAGGTAGATGTAGGGCGACCTAGCTAACGGCTACTAAGCAACTTTTGCTCCATTGCCCATCTTGAGATCCATCTCGCCTCTCTCTAGTCTCCTAGGCCTTGCCAGAACCTGCAATGAATTGCATATATGATAAGCACTATCGATATCCAATACCCATGTTGTCACGGACAAACTTCTAAATAGGATGTTTGATGTAATGCTTATGTATGTTTGTGTCTTTCGGTATGTTTATGCTTCGCACAACATGTAGAGGGATGGCCGAAGGCTTAATAGTCCCATTTTAGTTAGGTTTGGTGGCCGCATTGGGCTTGTAAATAAAGGTTGTGACATGTAGACACTTATGAGAGATTTTCGATCTGTAGTGGACCATTCTGCCCCTTTGTTGTACAACTGTTCTGAGCTTGTAAAGTCTACTTGTAATTTGCATTGTTTATGAAGTGTTTATGGAGATGATTGCTTATAGATCCCGAGTGATGCACTTTCTCTAACCCGTTTTCTCTTTTGTAGGTCCTAAGGGACCATGGGAGGTTTCGGGGAGGCTAACCTTTGCGGACGGACATGCAAGGGTGCCGCACGACTTAGGCAAAATAAGCTAAGTCCATGATAGATGGTATCAGAGTGGGACAAGTACTTATAAAAACACTTGGCATGCAAACGTGGGGGACCTAGTAGGGCTGCATTGAGGGTAGCTAGCACACGTGACCATTTGGGGGAAAACGGGCATGGAGATGTAGGGAAAAGGAGTCGGTCAGATGAGCGGACATCTGAGATTGGCATTCAGAGGAATGGCCAACCCTTTGCGCAAGAGGCACCACGAGAATTGTTAGGATCGGAGCGGCACTAAGAGGGGGGGGTGAATTAGTGCAGCGGTAAAGAACGATAAACTTTCAATGATTTAAACACTTTCGGAAACTTCTTACGATAAAAGCAACGTTTCGTTTGAAACCGTTTCGATTGCGTTTTAACTTGAAGGCATACGTATGAAGGAGACAAAGAAGTAGAGCATCAAAGTGAAGATGGTTTGCAGTAAGATAATAGCAGGAAGTAAATGCAAACCAGAGAAGACGATAGTTTATAGTGGTTCGGTCAATCGTGACCTACATCCACTCCTCCGATTCCTCTTCCGTCGAGGTCACCGGCATCCACTAACGATCTTCCTTTACTAGGCGAAGATCAACCTCCTTCTTACACCCCTCTTACAACCTCTTACAAGTGGTTCACCTTTTTACAAAGATTTCAATGAAAAGAAATGAGGTGAACACTCAAGCTATTGAAAACAAGACTTTTCCTAAAGATTTTCTCAACTTCTAGCTTCTCAAAAGGTTGTTGTCTCAGCTGAGAATAGAGGGGTATTTATAGGCCTCAAGAGGATTCAAATTTGGGCTCCAAAAATTTGAATTCTCTTATGTTCCCGAAGCTAGCGGTGCCACCGCCTGTCAGTGGCGGTGCCACCGCCTGTCAGTTTTGACACTGACAGTGTACTGGGCGGTGCCACCGCCCAGTCCAGCGGTGCCACCGCTTGGCTCTCGGGTGCTGGGCGGTGCCACCGCCTAGCTCTCGGCCTCTGGGCGGTGCCACCGCCTAGTCTAGGCGGTGCCACCGCCTACACTATTTCAGCTCACTGGTTGGGCTCCAAAATTGGCCCAAACCAGTCCGAACTTGGGCCGAATTGGCCCCTACTTGGGTCATAGGATAAACACCTAATCCTAGCCCTAATTAACGTGCTAACTACAAATTTAAAGACATTTTCTAAGCTATTACAAAGTCCATAAGTCAAGACTTCTTCCGGCGAGCTTTCGGCGAACTTCCGGCGGTCTTCCGATAAACTCTCGGAAACCATTCTGCGGACTCCCGGCAAGCTCCTAGACTTCACGATTTGATCTTGGCGAGTTCCGACGAGCTTCTTCGGCAAGCTCCGATCTTTCTCGGTGAGCTCCGTGAACTTCCGACGAACCTTTTGGCGAGCTTCCGAAAAACCCTTCAGCAAGCTCCCTACTCATTCTCGGCTAGTTCCGGCAGCATTCCCGACGAACCTTCGGACTTCCGTCGAACTCTCGAACTCCCAATGAATCCTTCGCGCTTGACTCCGGCACTTTGTTTCGCTTTATGTCTTCATCGTCATTGTAGTTAATCCTGCACAGACAAGCCAAAACTCTACTCCGATCTAGACAGTTATTACAACGCGAATTGACATTCTGTTGCCCGGCACGTTATTGGTTGGCGCTTCGTCCGATTCTTCAGCGCATTGTCCACTCTTGCGGCTTATTGCCCAATCGGCGGTTGACCTCCGCAACCCCGATATCCTTGGTGCAATTCCGCTCTCCTTGGCCCGATGCCCGACGTCCGAAGCATTCTACCGTCCAATATCCTAACGTGATCTCCTCCGGCGCAACGTCAATTCCTCCTGCGTCAACTGTCTAATCCTGATCGAGTAGACCTGCATCACTCAAAATGCAGTTAAAACATCTAAGCACAATCAATTAGTTTCATCATCAAAATCCGAGATTCAACAATCTCCCCCTTTTTGATGATGACAACTAATTGATGACTACCGGAGTTAATCTTAACTCCCCGGAGTTTAAACAAACTCCCCCTATCAATATGCCATTGATAGAACACTTGGATTTTCCCAAATCCAAGTAACATTCATCACATGTTATGAAAAACATTTAAACCATCATGCAAATATATAAAATATTCAATTCAATGCATGAAGTCATCAATATACTTCTCCCCCTATGTCATCAACAAAAAGGAGAAGTAGCTCTAGCTATTTTAAAAGATATTCAAGTTTTTGTAACGTGAAGCTAGATTTTCATCACAACATATAAGCACAAAAGTATAGTAAGATTCTTAAGTTCAATCATGGCAATTCAACACTTGCTTCTTGTGCAAGATTGCACTATGCTTTTCTTTGCATGTTCTAACTAGCAAAAGCTTTCTCTCCTTTATTTTTGTCGAAAGTAGGGAAGAGTACAAGCTAGCCAGCATTTGCCTTGAGCTAGCAATCTTTCTCCCCCTATGTCATTACCGAAAAGGAGAGGAACCAATGATAAATTATAAATTTGCATCAATCAATATTTCAATCATCGCATGATACATACAAGACAAAAATGCAAAGAAATCATGTCATGAAAGACATCAATTGTTAAAAATAGTCTCAAAAATTCAATTTGCGATACATGTGATATATTGCAATACTAAAAAATTTAATGCGATGCTTTTAAGGATATCAACCTATTTTTGATACAAAGCATGGCAAGAGCAATTATATTGCAAGTTATCTAAGTTTTGCAATTTTTGCTTCTTTCGAGATAGCAATTCTTTGCTTCTCTTTATATTGCAATATTTGCAATTCATTGGTAGCGTTCATGATAGCAAGTTCTTTCAATGAAATGATCGAGCTAGCAAATTTTCCTTCCTTTGAAATATGTAGGCTAGTAAACTAACTCCCCCTTTATCATTATCGAAAAGAAGGGAGAAATCAATGGCTAAAAAATTTAATCATTATACAAGCCATATTACAAAATCATGTTATGATATCAAGAAAATTCAAGAAGGACATGATTCATTCGACAAATCTTTTTAATAGAGCAAAAGAATTATACAACCAAGGGTCATGATTAAAATATATCAATATCATAGATCAAGTCATGATTCGTGATTCATCATAAAGCAAATTAATTTTCAATTGTCACATAAGGCATTTAAAGAATTTTGAAACATAGGAGAATGATTAATTTAAGCATGCAATGTTTCAATCAAATTCAAGTCATGAATACCAATACTTTCATATTGTGAGTATCAATTCATGAATACCAAAAGATATTATTTGTGATTCCAATTTTGCAAGATCAAGATTATGATTTAGATAAAACTCATTCAAATCAAGTCATTAACTTGAAACTCATAATCAAGTCATCAAAATCAATTTCGAGATTCACAAGATATCATAAATTCATTAATCTCGATCAGATGGGAAAAGCATTTTTTAAGTGATTCTTTTTCATCTAAACATGCCTTAGTCTTTATATACCAAATCAAGATAAGCATGAAAGTTCAAGATGTAAAGGCAAAATCTTATAAAACAACTCATCAAGCAAGATTTTACACATCTATTTTCAAGCCATATAAAGAGTAAGTCAAGGATTCAATTATCTCATGTCATGAATTCCAATAGGTATCTCAAATTATCAACATCACATTAAAAAGATATTTCAAAAAGATATATCAATAAGTGATTCATTTGTATCATTTCATTCATTCGGAAGATTTCTCCTCTTTGGTAAATAAATCTAGGAGAATGAATTAAGGGAGATATAACATGATTGAAGCATTGAACATGATTCATATTTAAAATGTGTCTCATGTCATAAGTATGAATCAAGCATTTTTGAAATCCGAAATCATCCTCAAAGTCACATTCAATAAATTCATACATGACAAGCATAGATTTATTGAAAAGTCGATAAGATAGAGGATCACATTTCGTTTTTATAAATTTCTATTCATGTGATTTGCTTCTTATAAGCATGCATTTACCTTTAATAAAACAAGTGTCAATATTTAAGACGGAAAGGTAAATTTCATAAAACAAATCATCAAGCATGATTCCATGATAACATCCTTTTAATATCTTAATATTCATCATCAAGTATGATTTAAAAAATTATGTTCAAGAGAAATCATTAAGACCAAAAGCATGATACACTCATTTATTTTCAAAATATTATCATGTTTATTTTCATGAGATTCACAAGATTGGTAAAATAAATTCATTAATCTCAATTCATTTCAATTTCATACAATTGATTTCATGTGAGGGTATTCAAGTCTTTTGTGAAAACATGTATCATCATTTAAAATCGAAACATAAGTTTCGTCATGAACCCGTCAAGACCAAACACATCATGATATCATATCTATCATCAAAAGACTATCAAGAAATTCATACATAGATGTACATGCACTATGTCATCTTAATAAGTCATAAGAATGTCATCTTAATTCGTCATAAAAACGATTAAACCAAAAAACATGTTAATCTAAAATGAGAGTTTTAAATCAACATTTACTTCAAAAACTAATGCATGACATAAAATCATCAAGATACACAAGCATGGATTAATCCTAAGCATTATCACATATCATATAATTATTATTCCTAATGTTGCATACATTATTCACATTTCAAAACATAATATGCGTGAAACCTTAGCAATATACTTTTCATGATCAACTTTTTAATTTTTCAAAGATGCTAAAAAGAAAAACATGATATAATTTTTGAAAAACAATTTTTTATTTCCTATTCCTACTATCTAAATTAAGCACTCATGAAAAACTTCAAGTAATTTCAAAATAATTCAAGAGAGTTGAGTTTCTTACCTTGTAGTCGAAGCCCATCAAAGCCCAATTCGCCATTTCACCTTTGAAAGTTCTTGATTCATCCTTGGTTGCCTTCCTCTTATTTGGCCTCTTCCTCCGTTCAAGTTCATTGTTTATTTTAGATTTTTGTTTAATGAACTTATTAAGATTTAGTGTTCGAAGTTCAAGTTCATCATTGTCCTCATCACTTGAGTCATCGCTCAAGTGGTATTCATTTGTCCGGAGTTCCAAATCCTTCCTATTCTTTGGAAGGTGGTTCAAGTGCTCATTGGGTTCAAAATGTTCCAAAAGTGTCATTTCATAGGTCATTAATGACCCGATTAATTCTTCTAATCGAAAATCATTTAAATTTTTTGTCTCTTGTATTGCGGTTATTTTAGGATCCCACCCTTTTGGAAGGGATCTTAAGATCTTACTTACGAGATCAAAATTCGAAAAAGATTTACCAAGAACTCTTAGATTATTGACGACATCCGTGAAACGGGTGTACATGTCGCCTATAGTCTCGCTTGGTTGCATTCGAAAAAGCTCAAAATCATGCAATAAAATGTTAACTTTCGAGTCTTTGACTCTACTAGTTCCCTCGTGTGTGATTTCAAGTGTTCGCCAAATATCAAAAGCCGTTTCGCACATAGAAATCCGATTGAACTCATTTTTGTCCAAAGCGCAAAATAAGGCATTCATAGCCTTTGCGTTTAAAGAAAAATGCTTCTTCTCCAAATCCGACCATTCGTTCATCGGTTTAGAGGGAAGTTGAAAACCGTTTTCAACAATATTCCATAAATCCAAGTTCATAGAAATCAAGAAAACTCTCATTCGAGTTTTCCAATAAGTGTAGTCCAATCCGTTAAACAACGGTGGACGAAAAACCGAAAAGCCCTCTTGAAAGCCATGAAGAGCCATTTCTCTCGAGTGTAAATCCGAAATGAGAAATACCGGGCTCTGATACCAATTGTTAGGATCGGAGCGGCACTAAGAGGGGGGGGTGAATTAGTGCAGCGGTAAAGAACGATAAACTTTCAATGATTTAAACACTTTCGGAAACTTCTTACGATAAAAGCAACGTTTCGTTTGAAACCGTTTCGATTGCGTTTTAACTTGAAGGCATACGTATGAAGGAGACAAAGAAGTAGAGCATCAAAGTGAAGATGGTTTGTAGTAAGATAATAGCAGGAAGTAAATGCAAACCAGAGAAGACGATAGTTTATAGTGGTTCGGTCAATCGTGACCTACATCCACTCCTCCGATTCCTCTTCCGTCGAGGTCACCGGCATCCACTAACGATCTTCCTTTACTAGGCGAAGATCAACCTCCTTCTTACACCCCTCTTACAACCTCTTACAAGTGGTTCACCTTTTTACAAAGATTTCAATGAAAAGGGTAAAAGCGTTTAGATCTTTATTTATGGTTTCAAATGAAGTCTTCTTAGGTTCACACTCGCTCTTGTGCACCATGAGACTAGGTGCTTTATGTATTAAACTATAGCGCTATAGGTTTTCGTTAAGCAATGTGTAAACAATCTTAATTGAGTCTATATTATGATCTTCTGTGAAGCCACTATTGTTTACAAATTATTTTTTAGTAACAGATGTAAAAGCCCAAGAAATGTTTACTGTTTTGTACCCTGTGCATGTTCCATATGTATTAAAATCTCAGACCGATGCCAATATTGATGGTGGACCGAACCCAGTAGGTGCCTGGACATATCCAGTGTTGAAAACAACCAATACTGCCTGGAGAAGTAAAAAAGTGAATGGAGAAAGGATATAAAGAGCACGGGATAATGAGGAGGGAGCAATGAAACCTCTCGAGGGGGAAGGAGAAGGTTTGGAAGAAAAAGAGAGAAGAAAACCAGCTGATACATGTCAGATATTGGAATTTCAAATAAAAAAAAAGGAAGCCAACAGAATGGTAATATGGTAGGTACAACTAGTACCATTTACTTTATCAGGTGTATACCTGCTAAAATAACTTACTGAATGATACATGTGATATGAAACCAGGACTGGGAGATCCATCAGTCAACACACCTGTTTGGCCATGGATTCATAAATACTGAACTGTATGATCAGTACAATCAGATTAAAAACCTTGGCCACCAAAATGACTAACATGTGCAACAAAAAAAACATGCTTATGCCATCTTCCATAGTTTTGTATGCAAAGTGTAAGCAGATTAGTGCAGGATTGAAGAATCTGACTGCAGTATATGTAGGTTGTTTGTGATACTGTTATATTGAGTGGTGATATATTGGACTAGATTTTTTGTTGGAACAATATAGGTGCAGTATTAGGACTATGGAAGGGATTTTTTTTAGTCATGAAGGATCACAGCTAAATAGAAAAAATAGAGAATAATAAAGGAGGA
>PYDT01000885.1:0-13313 GCA_004837865.1 Musa balbisiana | reverse complement strand
TTTTAGAATATTTTAGAATATAGAATATTAGTTTTATCTAAGCATTTCTATCTAATCATATAGAATTATAGTGATATTACTATACTTATTAACTAAATAAATTAATAATTTTTTATAATATATTATAATATAATAATGGCTTGTTATACTTATATAGATACTTGGTATTACTTAAATAGATTATATAATAAGTAATAGATATATCATAAGAAGAGATCCTTTCTAATAGATAGAAATATTAAAAAGATAGAAATAGTAATTGAGCACCTAGTCTAGCAGATCCCAACTTACCCTCTTTTTTGTGCGTTAGTGGGCCTAGTATTCCGGCAATTGCAATGGTTTCCTATTCTTCATGTCCAAAAAATAAGATTGGCTAGACCCAAGGGACCGAATCTTATAATTATTTCAACCTGTGATAATACAGATATTATATCGTGTAATATGGTAGTATGGGCTCTTTCCAACACACAAATGAAAGAACTGTTATGCGGATATATGATATCTGCAATAAATGCAGGTATATGGGAATAGTAGCTGGTCAAAGGATTAGTGAATATTTTAAATAGAAAGTCAATGTATTAACCAAGTACTCCTACGTTTCACATCAGAATAGGCTAGTGAGGAAAGCCAAAGTTAGAACATAGAGATTTCTAAAATAATAGATCTTATGACTTTGTAAGAATGAAGATGAGCCTTGTGTGTACAGAAGTAAGTGAGAGCGCTATTACCTTCTTGATGTTTATAATGTGGATAACTCTTGATCGTGAAGAATTATGTAGGAATACTATTCACAGTAAAAGCTTATTATCTACCCTTCTCCATGAAGGACTTAGTGGAAGCATCCTTATGTGGGGATTCAAATCTAGAGAACTGATCCAAGATGATGCTTGTTTATCCTAGTCTAGGTATATAAACACCATTGTCCAAAAAATTTGGCATGAAAAATCCAAGAGAAGTCGCATATCGATACACATAGGAGATCGCTTTCTAGCGTCTGTCCCAAAGACTCTGAAGAAATGGTGAACATGAATATCAATACCCTAGGCCTCACGATAAGGTCTATCATGGTATGTCATGCTATGTACCAGGCCTAATAGCATCTTTGAGTGGCCCAATCATATTCCAGCGGATCCAAGCTTGGAGTACTAGAAAGCAGTAAAGATATCCTTACGTACTTGAGAGGACTAAGGACTTTACTAGGATATAGAGGTATAGCCTTAGGGTTGAAGGCTACATGGACTCGAGTTTTCTCCGATTTCGAGATAAGCAAGTCAATTTCATGTATGTGTATACCTTTTGAATAAGAGCAATATGCTGGAAGAGTTCCAAGCAAGATACTACTATTGGCTCGACCCCAAAGCGGAGTACATTGCTATAGTAGAGACAACAAAGAAGAGAGTTCTAGATGAAGAAATTCATCACAGATCTAGGGAGTCATGCTAGGCAATGAGGAGATGATTCCTTATATTGTCATAATAATGGGGCGATTGCTCAAATGAGGGAACCTAAGTCTCATCAGAAATGTTCTGAGGAGGTTTCACCTTATCAAAGAGATGATGACCCGATGAGATGTAGTAGTAGAAAGAGTTCCATTCGAAGATAACATACAGAATCTACTGACAAAGTCGTTGTCTCAGATTATCTTTGAGCATCAAAGGGATCTAATTGAGATTAGACATATAGGTTATTGGCTTTAAGTCAAGTGGGAGATTGCTAGTCATATATGCCCTGCAAGCAAATCACATGAGTGATGGCACGTGTGACTTGACATGCAGTCTTCTCGCTTATTATATTTTGGTATTTATCATTTATATTGCTTGTTGCATATATATATATTGTGAAGACCTTGAATCTATGCAATGGGAATCTGATCGTGATGAGATCATGATAATGAGACTTATTCGCCTTTAAATATAGATCCTAATAATCCTGGTCATAGGTTACTCGAGAGGGACATCGAATAACCAGAGAGACTGGTGTGCTGTATACCCTTCTATGGATGGATGCAGCTGGTCTCATAGCAGCTCATGTGGGGACACTAGGGATACAGTACATGTGCTCATTAGAGAATGAGTTCACTAATTGATCCGCTTAGAAATGCTAGATGGTTGATGATGCCTGTTAGAACCCTTGCAGATTCTAAGCTTAGGGTTGATCTCTGTAGGGGATCGGCCTCCTTAGTACTCTATAGGGGTTCCTTCCTCCAAGTTGCTGCATAAAGGCTACAGAAAAGATTCATCTATTGCTACCAAAAGATGATGAATACATGACTATTTATAGGGTTTCTAAACCCTAACTCCTAATAGGACTCCTACTCAAGACTCCTATTCCTTTACAACTCCTAATTCTTCTCTAAGAAATAACCTCCAAAGCCTAGTCGAACTCTTTACCTCTTTATTAGGGGTCGCTTAGGTAGGTTTTACATGAGTGTCTCTCTCAATTATGACTCTCCTAGCTAGATTCCTAATAGACTTGCCTCTTCAATCAACCTTGTCCTCAATGCTGAGATTCCATGAACTAAAGGAACAGGGTCTTCAGCTCATCATATGGTTCCCATGTGCATCTTCAAGTGGTAAATTATTCCAATGCACTAGTACTTTAGTAGAGGAATGTCGACGACACATCACGATCCTACGATCGAGGATGACTTATGATTGGGCTTGAATAACTCCATCCTCAGTGGTGTTGGGCAGTTGGATTTGGGGTGACTCGTGTTCTCCCAACTTGGGCTTCAAGCATGACACGTGGAAGACAAGGTGAATTTTGGCATCCTCAGGCAATTTAAGTCTGTATGCCACGGCTCCAATATGCTATGTGATCTAATAGGGCCCACAAAAACATGGGAATAGCTTCATGGAGGCTCGAGTTTTGATGGAGAGTTGCTTGTATGGCTATAGGCGAAGATAAACCTAATCTCCTACTGAAAATTCTTTTCACTTCATCGTGTGTCGGCTTGTTGCTTCATTCTGGCTTGAACGGTAGAGAGATTATCCTTTAATAGCTGTAGGAGTTTGTCCTGTCAATCAATTCTTGGTTGGACCTGATCTACCTTGGCCCAGCCGGTTACATACTTTGGAATCACAAGGGCTGGCCAACCATACAATGCTTCATAAGGGGCCACATTTATATATGAATGATATGTAGTATTATACCACCATTAGCCCAAGGAAGCCATTTCGCCCACTTGTTTGGTTGGTCGCTAGTGAAACACCGAAGGTACGTCTCTAAACATTTGTTTACCACCTCTGTTTGGCGTCAGTTTATGAATGATACGTTATGCTCATCTTGAGTTTGGTGCCTTGTAACTGAAATAACTCAGTCCAAAATTTACTGGTGAAGATCTTGTCACGATCACTTACAATAGACCTTGGCATCCCATGTAGTTTAACAATATTTTCTATGAAAATCTGGGCAATACTAGTAGCAGTGTAGGGATTTCTCACAGCACAAAAATGAGCATATTTCGTAAGTCGATCAACCACCACGAGAATTGTGCCTTTACCTTCGGAAGGTGGCAACCCTTCGATAAGTCCATGGAGATGTTAGTCCACACCGTGTCCGATGTGGGGAGTGGTTGTAGCTTCCCTGGATTTGCTACTATTTTCACCCTTGTGATGTTGACATACATCACATTGTGTCACATATTCAGCAATAATTTTTTCATCCTCTCCAATAAAATTTGCTTCACTCTTTTGTAGTTTCTCAAAAATCTGAAGTGCCCTACTGAAGGTTGTAGAGTGCATTTCATGCAGAATAATTGTGATGCAAGGGGAGTCAGGTATAAGCACACTACGACCTTTGTAGCCTAGATCCCTCGAATCCCAGTATAGTGGGCTATTGGCATTTGGATCCTCCAATTTTTTATGGTGTTGCTGATATCTGGATCCTTCTTCCATTCTTCCTAATGTCTTCAAGGAGACCGGTGGTAAGAAGGGAGATGGCTGAACCTTAGCTTGCTCAAGTAAGCCGTGAGAGTGCATCTGCAATAACGTTTTCTTTGCCCTATTATAAATAATTTTATAATCGAATCCAAGAAGTTTGTTACCCATTTTCGCTGCTCAGGGAATGATATCTTTTGCTCCAAAAATACTTGAGACTTCTATGGTTGGTTTTCATTTGAAATCACCGGTCGATCAAGTAGGTTCTCCACCTCGTTACTACGTGCACAATGGCTAGCATCTCCTATCATATACTGACATATTTTGATGGGAAGGAGACAATGCCTTGCTAGTGTATGCAAGTGATTGACCATTTTGCATGAGAATGGCTCCAATTCAGACTCCAAATGCGTCGGCCTCAATGATGAAGCGTCCGGCTGAAATCTGGTAGTGCTAGCACCAGCGTCATTGTCATGGTTGCCTTAAGTTTGTCGAAGGAAGTTCAAGCTTTGTCCGACCATTGGAAGGAATTTTTTTAGTTGAGAAGTAAGGGGTATGCTGATCTTCCCATAGTCCTTAACAAATTTTCGGTAGTAGCCGTTAGTCCAAGGAACCCGTGCAGTAATTTCACATTTGTAGGTTTCGGCTAGCCTTACATTGCCTCAATTTTTGTTGGGTCTACCGCCACCCCTTCTTCTGATATTATGTACCCAAGGTACTCTACTTTTGCTAGAGAAAGCTACACTTTGGTTGATTAACAAAAATGCATTCTCCCGAAGTATCGTCAAAACAATCCATAAATGCTAAAAGTGACTCTCAGAGAGGGCTATAAATGAGATATCATCGAAAAATACCAACACAAATTTGCGAAGAAAGCTCCAAAAAATATCATTCCTGAGACTTTGAAAGGTTGAAAGAGCATTAGTAAGTCCAAAAGGCATTACCAAGAATTCATAATGGCCATCATATGTGCGGAATGCAGTTTTTGGAAGTCGTCTTCACATACTTGAATTTAGTGGTAATCGGATCGGAGGTCCAACTTCGTGAAGACTCGAGCTCCTTTAATTCATCAAGAGTCATCAAGCACCGGTATTGGGTATTTATCCTTGACAGTGATGCCATTTAAAGCTCGGTAGTCGATGCACATCCGCCAAGTTCGTCCTTCTTACGTACAAGTAGCACCGGTGAGGAATAGGAGCTACAACTTGGCCGAATCACCCCTGTTTCAAGCATCTCCTTTACAATATTTTCAATTTATCCTTCTAGAGGTGAGGATATTAGTACGGTCGAGTGTTCACTGGTGGCTTGCCCGGAAGGATTGGAATCCGATGGTCATGTTGCCGAGAAGGAGGAAGACCGCGTGGTTCAGCAAAAATGTCAGCAAATCAGCAAGCAATTGGGCAAGATTTTGATCTTCAATTTCTATTTTCTTCCCCTCTAGTTACTGCTAGAGATGCATCAAAAAGCTACCATTACCTTGTGCAAAAACTTTCTCCATTCGTTGGGTTGAAACGGTGGTTATGTTGCTTCCGCGCTTCCCGCGGTAGGATGATCCGTTTGCCTTTGCAGTAGAATTTCATAATTAATTTGGAAAAGTTCCAAGAGACATCACCTAGCATAGTCAGCCATTCTATGCCAAGCACGGCCTCATAGTCATCCATTGGTAGGAGGAAGAAGTTGGTGATAATTCTTGGTCTTGCAACAATAGTTTCACCTGCGGGCATCTTTGGTCGCACTTTAGGATTCTACCGTCGACAACTTTACATCAAAATTACTGCAACCTTCGATATGTAGTGCCATCCGAGCAGCAACCTTACTATTTAGAAGTTATTAGTGCTGCCCGTGTCAATGAGAACAGTGATCGGTTGTTGTTTCAGAAGGTGTTAGAACCCTTTCAGATTCTAAGCTTGGAGTTGATCTCTTTAGGGGATTGGCCTCCTTGGAACTCTATAAGGGTTCCTTCCTCTAAGTTGCTACACAAGGCTACAGAAAAGATTCATCTATTGCTTATGAAAAGAGGAGGAATATATGGCTATTTATAGGGTTTTCTAAACCCTAACTCCTAATAGGGCTCCTACTCAAGACTCCTACTTCTAACCAACTCCTAATAGGACTCCTACTTAAGACTCCTATTCCTTTTCAACTCCTAATTCTTCTATAAGAAACAACCTCCTACCCTAGCCGGCTTCTTTACCTTTTTAATAGAGGTCGGCTTAGGTAGGTTTTACATGAATGTCTCTCTCAATTAGGACTCTCCTAGCTAGAGTCCTAACAGACCCGCCCTCTTCAAATTAGCCTTGTCCTCGAGGTTGACGATTCATGAATTCTGGGAATTTCATCTTCAAGTTGTCATAGCTCTCCCAAGTGGAATCTCTGTCGGTAGGTTCACCCACTATATTAGCACTTCAGTAGGGGTTCATCATCATCGAGTCATGATCCGTGATTAATAATGGCCTTGGTGGGTCTGGAGTTCTCCTTGAGTAGTCATATTTGGTGGGTGGCTTTGGGCTGTCTCCAAGCTCCTATTTACAACTTTCGTCTAGCTGTCGGTTTGTGGGTGATATGCTATACTCCTTTTTAATTTAGTACCCTACATATGAACTAACTTTGTCCAAATCTGCTCGTGAAGATGCAAGTAAAATTTGTCATAAGCACAATGCGTCCTTTATAGTGTAATTCCTTTGAGTCCCATTATAATCAGCCACGAAACTTGATGCTTCTTCAAATTTTTTATGATCTTACTGGTCTCCAGATCTTCCTACCATTCCATCTTAATATCCTCAAGGAAGTCATTGGTCGAAAGTAAAACGACCGAAAGTTCAACTTACTCGGCTAGCTCGAAGGCGCATCTGCAACAACATTCTCTTTCCCCTTTTTGTAAGTTATTTCATAATGAAATCTAAGAAGTTTTGTTACCCATTTTTGCTGCTCAAGGGATGATATCTTTTGCTCCAAAAAGTACTTGAGGCTTTTATGGTCGGTTTTAATTTGAAATCGTCGACCGATCAAGTGGGGTCTCCAACTTGTTGTTGCGTGCACAATGGCGAGCATCTCCTTATCATATGTTGACATATTTGATGGGAGGGAGACAATGTCTTGCTAGTGTATCTGAGTGGTCGACTATCTTGCATGAGAATGGCTCCAATTCCGAATCCAGATGCGTCAGCCTCAATAATGAAGGGTCGGCTGAAATCTAGTAGTGTTAACATCGGTGTCATTGTCATGGCTGCCATAAGTTTGTCGAAGGTAGTAGAGGCTTTGTCTGACCTTTGAAAGGTATCTTTTTTTAGTAGAGAAGTGAGTGGTGCACTGATCATTCCATAGTTTTTCATGATCTTACGATTGTAGCCTATTAAACCGAGAAAGCCACGTAGCAATTTTAGGTTCCTCGAGGTCGGCCAGTTCTGCATTGCTCCAATTTTAGAGGGGTCCACTACCACACCTTCCTCTGATATGATATGCCCAAGATATTCTACCTTCTAGTGAAGAAAGCAAAACTTTGTAGTGGTCGTTGTGTGTTCAAAGGCGGTTTTCGGTATATCTTCTTTGCACACTCATATTTGATAATACTCGGATCGAAGGTCCAGCTTTGTGAAGATTTTGTTGAATCTCGGATTTTGATGATGAAGTCAATTGTCATTTGTATCTAATCATATGTTGAGATAAGTGTGCAGGATTAACTACGATGAAAGTAAGACAGTAGCAGGAGTTGCGCCGAAGTCAAGACTATGATCACGTTGGGGGTTCGAGAGTTCGACGGAAGTTCGGACGGTCATCGGAGGTTCTGCGGGAACAAATCCAAGAAGTCCAGGAGCTTGCCAAAGAAGCTCATCGGAACTCGCTAAGTGGATCGTCGCAAGTCCAAGAGTTTGCCGGAAGTCCGCCAGAGCTCATGCAGGAGGCACACTGGGGAGTCGTAGGTAAGATAGATGTTGGATCCCGTGAAGGTTAAGCAGATCGGCGAAGTGATCTTTGGAAGCTGACGGGAAGAAGGCAATCTAGAAAGCGGATTGCGCGGACCAGAGAGCAAAGTTGCAGTAAATGTTCTTGAAAAATATCGGAGAAGTTAGCCGGATGATAAGTTAGAAACTGGGAAGGGGTTGATCCAGTAACTTAATCTGGGGGCAAGGGGCCCTTGAGCGTACACCCACAATGTGTCCCTGGCCGGCGGGATGGCAACCGCCAACTGAACCGAGCTGACGGCAGTGACGGGAATGGGGCGGTGGCACCCGCCTCCTATTCTATGGGTCGGTGGCAGACAGCATAGGATCAGTACATCGGAGTGAGAGCTGGGACGGGTAGGCACCCCAATGTAGGCAAAGGTCGGCACAAGCCTGGCGCAATTTAGCGAGTTGATGAAGAGGCCGATGGGGGGCCCAGGCTGCACGAATCCTGTTAGGACGGTGGCACTGCCGGGGGCTAAGTCCGAGTGCGACTGGGCGGTAGCACCGCCCCCAACCATGTCAGGCGGTGGCACGCCTGGCTCAATATCCGATGAGACGGGGTGGGCCGCAGCACCGTCCTGTTAGGCGGTGGCACTGCCTGGGCCAGGTCTCGAGTGAGACTGGGCGGTAGCACCGCCCCTGACAGGCGGGTCGTACCGCCCGAGGCTCGCGTCTCCGAGCAGTCAGGCGGTAGTACCGCCATTTATGGCGGTCTACCGCCGGACCCGAAAACATGGGAATTGACATTTTTGAGCTCCAAATTCAAATAAGTTGGGGCTATAACACCCCCACCTTTGCATGGCATGAAAGGGCACCGAAAACATAGCATTTATTCTGAGATTTGAGGCTTAAAAGTTGTAAAAGGCTAGAAGTCTTACCATCTTTTCTTCAAGTTTTGATCATTCAGAGAGCAGTGAAAAATCTGTAAGGGTTGTTCCTAAGCCCGTCAAAAGGAGTGAAACTGTAAAAGGGTGGTTGGCCTTCGCCTATTGAAGGAAGGCCTCTAGTGGACGTCGGTGACCTCATCGGAGGAGGAAGCCAAAAGTGGATGTAGGTCAAGATTTGGCCAAACCACTCTAAATCTCGGTTTGCATTTATATTTTGTTCTCTATCTTAACTGCAACTACTTCCATAGCTTTGCTTTAACTGCACTTTACCTTGATCTTAAGTTAAAGCAATTTTCGAATCGACTTTCATACCGAAATCGTTCTTATTATTATACAAACGTCGTTTTAAATCGTTGAAAGTTTTCCGCTGCACTAATTCACCCCCCCCCCCTCTTAGTGCTCTTGATCCTAACAATTGGTATCAGAGCGGGGTTAACTCTCAATCGGATTAAAACCCAAGAGAGATGGCTTACGTCGGAAATCAAGAGGGCCACTCTATTACACGTCCACCCATGTTCAATGGGACGGACTACACCTATTGGAAGACCCGAATGAGGATCTTCCTTATTTCAATGGATTTTGAACTTTGGAATCTTGTCGAAAATGGATTTTCGAAGTCTTCTCTCCAATGATGATTGGAATGAATTGGAGAAGAAGACTTTCGCTCTTAATGCAAAGGCTATGAATGCCTTATTTTTGTGCGCTTGATAAAAATGAGTTCAATCGTGTTTCGGTTTGTGAAACCGCATTTTGATATTTGGCATACACTCGAAGTGACTCACGAAGGCACAAGTAGAGTGAAAGAGTCAAAAATCAATCTTTTGATACATTCTTTGAACTTTTCCGAATGAAAACCGAGGCGAGACTATTGCGATATGTACACCGTTTCACGGATGTCATCAATAGTCTAAAAGGACTCAGCAAAAGTTTTTTCGGATTTTGAGCATGTAAATAAGATTCTAAGATCCCTTCCTAAGAGTGGGACCCTAAAGTCACTGCTATTCAAGAGGCTAAAGATCTAAACAATTTCCCTCTGAAGAATTAATCGGGTCATTAATGACCTACGAAATGACTTGCAAAGCTCATGAAGAGCAAGAAGACATCCTTCCAAAGAACAGGAAGGATATGGCACTTAGAACTTCGAAGACCACTTGAGAGAAACTCAAGTGATGAAACTGTGACGATGACTTGGCACTTCTAACAAGGAAATTCAAAAATTCATTAAAAGAAACAAGTTAAAAATGACTCAAAAAATAAATTTGAACCCAAAAAGGACCAAGTTATTTACTACGAATGCAAGAAGCCGGGACACTACAAAAGTGATTGTCCCCAAGCCAAGAAGAGAACAACCAAAGAAGAAGACGCTCAAAGCAACGTGGGATGACTCAAGCACATCCGAAGAAGAGGAGTCCAACACCGAGCAAGTTGGCTCATTACTCCCTAATGGCCATCGGAAATGAGGTAACAAATTTAATTGATGCAGATTTATCATTTGATGAATTACTAAATGCCTTCCATGCCTTATTTGATGAATGCAAAACTATTAGTAGAAAATACAAATTGCTAAAAAAGGAGCATGATAGTCCTTACTTGTAATTCGATAAATTAGAAATCAATATCTGATAGTTTCGCTCCATGTAAAAATGTCATGATCTAAAACTCTTCAAAGGAGAGAACTTGCTACTAAGGACACCTTTGAAGAAATTCGAGGTGGTAGCAAGTCTTTGAATATGATCCTTACAAATAAGGGTCATGTTCCTAAAAGAAGTGGAATCGGATTGTGAGAAGTCCTCACCAAAATCCAACCACCTTCATTAAAGGCCCTATCTTATATGTTCGGCACCAAAGCAAATGTAACTTTTGTTGCAAACATGGACATAGAACTTATCATTGTCCACTCAAGAAAGTTAGTCCAAACAAATAATTTGGGTTCCTAAAGGAACCACATAAATTCTATGCAACATGATAAACAATTTATATCAGTGTGTGAGGCACCCAAAAGTAAATGGGTACCTAAAATCATCCTTTCTTGTAGAAACATACATCATCACAAGCTAGGAGCAAGAGATGGTACATTGATAGTGGATGCTCAAGGCATATGACCGGAGATCCATCTCAATTCTCTAAACTCACTAGCATAGACGAAGGCTATGTCACCTTCGGAGACAACAACAAGGGTAAATCATTGGCAAAGGACAATAGGTAACAAATCCAATTTCTTTATTGAAGATATTTTGTTAGTTGATGGTTTAAAAACATAACCTCTTGAGCATTAGTCAATGTGTGATAAAGGATATGTTGTCAAATTCGAATCTAATGCTTGCATCATTGAAAAACCACACAAAAACACATCTATGATTGCATTAAAACAAAATAACGTATACACTATTGACATCAATGATCTTGTAATGAAATGTGTTTCTCGGTTTTGAATGAGGATGCTTGGCTTTGCATAGGAGATTAGGTCATGCTAGCATGAAACTAATCACTCAAATATCATCCAAAGAACTTGTAAGAGGAATTCCTCATATCAAGTTCATCAAAGATAACGTGTGTGATGCTTGTCAATTAGGAAAACAAATTAAGGGTAGTTTCAAATCTAAGAATCAAATAATACCTCTAGGCCCTTACAATTGATCCATATGGACTTGTTTGGACCTATCTCTACATCAAGTCTAGGTGGTAGCAAATACGCTTTCGTCATTGTAGATGACTATAGTAGATACACATGGACTTATTTCTTAAAACATAAAATGAATGCTTTAGATATTTTACCAAGTTTTGCAAACTTACCAAAATGAAAAGGGTTCTATGATTTCGTCAATTAGAAGTGATCATGGTGGTGAATTTCAAAACCATGATTTTCAAGAATTTGTGTGTGAATTTAATTGATACATCATAACTTCCTACTCCAAGAAATCCCCTCACAAAATGGAGTAGTAGAAAGAAAAAATAGAAATTTATAAAGAAATTGGCCAGAACCATGTTGAATGAACAAGCATACCAAAATATTTTTGGGCGAAGCCGTAAAAATGCAGCTATATTTGGAATAGAGTCTAGTAAGACGCTTACCTCACCAAAACTCATATGAGTTGTGGAAAACAAAAAACCAAGTTTCTCTATTTAAAGTTTTGGGGGTAGTGTTTATCTGGAATGAACAAGATGCATTAGGACAATGTGTGCTAATCCGATTGAAGGACTTTCCTGGGTTATTCTTCGGTTCTAAGCTTTCGTATCTTCAATAAAAGACTGTAAGTACAGAAGAATACATTCAGTGTTTTCAATGAGATTTCTGAAATTCAAGAAAAATAATTGTATGATGATGTTAATTTTGATTCTTGAATGTAAATGAAAACCATCTCGAAATAGCAAGTTGGATGCATCACTTCCGAAACATACTTACCCAAGGATGGGAAAGATGTAGATGCATCATAAGGAGTAATTCTAGGAGGACATTAAGGGGGTTCAAACACGTTCTTCTCTTAAAGAATTTTGTTGTCAACGCAGTTTTCTCTTCCCAAATGGAACCTAAAGTATTGACGAAGCCATGAAAGATGATTCATGGAGATCGCAATGCAAGATGAGTTAAATCAATGTGAGAGAAATGAGGTGTGGAAGCTGTTCCTAGGCAAATGACCATTTGTTATTGGTACTCAAGGGTCTTAAAAACAAGCAAGATGAATATGGTATCGTGGTTAGAAACAGGGATAGATTAAGTGGCCAAAGGTTCAACCAAGACGAATGTAGATTATGAAGAAACCTTCGATCTTGTGCCGATTAGAAGCCATAAGGATGTCCTATGCCTATGCCTAGTAATACTAATTTTAAGTTGTTTCATGGAATGTAAAAAGTGCTTTTCTAAATGGCTTTTATTTCGAAGAAGTTAGGTGGAAAGAACCTCCGAATTTGAAAAATAAGAGCTCATACATGGGTTCTAAATTAACTAAAGCTTTCTATGGTTTAAAACAAAGCCTTAGGGTTTGGTATGAGAGACTTAGTCTTTTCTTATTGAAAATAATTTCACAAAAGGCAAGGTTGATACTACATGTGTTTATCACAAGAATTTAAAAAATAATTTTTCATGTTCAGATTTATGTTGATGATATTATCTTGCTATACAAATGATACTTTGTGAATCTTTTGCTAAAACCATGGTCTGAATTTGCAATTGAGTTGATGGGAGAATTAACCTTTTTCTTAGGTTACAAAGAAGCAATAAGAAAAAGATCTTATGAGTCAAATAAATATGCTTAGATTTGCTAAAAGATTAATATGGAAAGCTCAAAAGCTATTAACACTCCTATGAGTACCTCCAATAAATTAGCAGTTGATGAAAGTGGCGACGTCGATTAAAAAAATTTTAGGGTATGATAGGAAGTTTACTTACCTCACTGCAAACTAGACCAGCTACCATGTTCAGTGTAGGACTTTGTGCTAGGTTCAATCGAACCCTAAGATATCACATCTCAAAGCGGTTAAAAGAAATACTTAGATATCTTAAAGGTACCAAAATCTAGGATTATGGTATCCGAACACCGAGAAGTTTGGTTAATTGCTTATGCTGATGCAGATTTGCTGGATGTAGATTAGATAGAAAAAGCACA
>PYDT01002438.1:0-13456 GCA_004837865.1 Musa balbisiana | reverse complement strand
GAAAACTAGCACAAGTCCTACACTAACAGGATATTTGGTCTATTGCAGTGAGGTAAAGTAAACTTCCTTCATCATACCCCTATACGTTTTTGATCGAAGCTTTCTCACTGTCATCAACGTCTAACTTAGTGAGGGTGATCATAGTCGGACTATTAATAGCTTTGAGCTTTCCAATAAATCTCTTAATAAATCGAAAGTATATTGTTGGACTAAATAAAAGATGAGTTCTTAGTTGCTTAACTTTATAAGCCTAACAAAAGGGTAGTGAGGATAGTGAGAAGATTTTCTACATATCCGGCCGAATCGATTATAATACACAATCTGATAAATCGGTCCAAAATCGGATTACTAATAGGATGCCCGCGGATCCGGATACAAATTTAGCTTTAGAACAAGGATCGAACAAGAGAATAATTGGGACCTATGGTATCAAATTGTAGTAGCGGAATACCATAGAATGAATTTCTAGCATTTGATTCTTACGCCGAAGAATTTATTAGGTTAACTTGAAAGATAACCAGGAGAAAGAAAAATAGAAAGAATAGTTTGATATGGGGTTGTTTAGTATGGATCACTGTACGGTTTGAGACCAAAAATATTAAAATAATATGCCAGAAATTACCAAATTGGATTTTTCCAATTTTTCATCAGAAAATGAGGTACCCGTGAACCCAGAATCGCTTTCCTTGTGTATTCGAACATAGGGCATGGAAGGATCATTGAAGAACCATTAAACGTATTCTGAAAAAATTTCGGCACACTACAAGATGTTCTATTTTTCCATAAAAATGTGTTCGTTCAGGAAAAGGCTCCAAAAGATGTTAATCGTAAATAAGAAGATTGTGTACGGAAGAGAGAAAAACTAATACAAATTCACATTCAGATACATAAAAATTATATAAGAGAACCCACAATAGTCTTTATTTTCTTTTAAAAAAAACATAAATAGATGTCTTCGAGTTAAGAGACTATGTCCAATATAATATTCGAGAGAAAGAACCGCCAATAAATGCAAAGAGGGAACATTCTGGAATTCAGGATTGAAGATTTGGACCAGGATTTAATATGGGATGGGATATGAGGGTATAGTATAATGACAGAAATTTAAATGCGATAATTTATCCTCTAAAAAAAGGGATAATATTGAATGAATAGAATTGTAAATTATGAGATTTGGATTTTTTTTCTTCAAGGGAAGTATACTATTGCAACGACGACAATGGAATTCCACCAATGATCAAAACCTTCTGATATCATCTGAGAAAAAAAAAAAATGGGAAATAATAAAAATAATGGTGTTGCCAGCGAATCGATTTTGGTAAGATCATTCAACCGAATAAATCAAATAATTTTGTTTGAGACATTCGATACATTAAGCGGTGTCACCAAGTACTGAACTAAAGTATTGCCAGAACCCCCAAAAAGTAACGGGGGGGTCATAAAAAAAAATTGAACTATTTAAACCTATCATAAAGCAATACGTAAATATACTCCTGAGGAAAAAAAAGAAGTGGAATATAGAAAGTAGTTATTGTTGCCGGATCTATTTTTCTAAATATCCTGTATCTCCTACATTTCACTTGAAGGAGGCTTTTTTTTTTTTTTTTTTTTTTTTGGGGGGGTATAGTTAGGAGGCATTTTATTGGGTTATCAAATGATAACATAGTCAAAATGTCAAAACAGGGTATTTTGTAGCTATTATGTATATAGAATACAAAGTAATAAAAAAATATATACCCCCGAAAAAAGGGAAACAGGGCGTCAATCAATAGATATTTTTATCTCTTTTCTATCGAATGGTTTATCTTCGTTGTTATCTTCGTTATAATTACAAGAGGATAACAAACCCTTTATTTTTGAACCCGGATGCTCTTTTGACTTTGGAATTTATTTCTTGATCAAGTATACTGTTCTTTTACAAATCGTTTTTAATCCCATATAATAAGATCGTTAGGATTCATTAAAAAAAAAAAAAAAGGAAAAAAGATCAATGGTCCACCCACAGGAGAAACTAACCCTTCCCGTATAAGCACTAATCTATTTTTAAACGTCTAATTAGATCGGGTAATGTTCAATTCAAATTAAGAACATAAGCTCAGTTGCTTTTGTTTTACCAGAATTGGAAACCAATAGGCTCTATCCTTTATTCACTAGACCCAACTGTAAATGTGATTTGTTTTGTCCCCTTCCCTTACAAACAATGTTTTATTTTTGGAGGATTTCAAGTAAGGAGTTAACAAAATACAAAGTTCCAAAGTAATTTGATTTTGTTAATTTTTTAATAAAATAAGAAATTTATTTGTATTTTATTTACGGCCTTGCTACTTTCCATCAGTACCTTTGAGGATCAGTCGTGGTTCTTATAGACTCTACCAATAGTCTGGACGAATTGTGCTCATCCAAATGTGTAAAAGATCATAGTCGCACTTCTTAAAAGCCGAGTACTCTACCGTTGAGTAGCAACCCGAATAAAATAAATAAATAGGATATGTAGTACGATCAAAATGAAAAATAAATTAAATTGCACTGCACGAACCCATCAAAACATTGAACTAATAATAAAATAAAAAAATATTTTCTGTCAATTATACAAAATAAATAAAAAATGTAAAAATAAATAAAAAAATGGACAGATCATATTTAAAAACACCAGAAATTCCTAAAAGAGATGCTAAATGTGGACAGAAACCCACCAGTTTTTTATCAATTTTTTTATTTTTGTTAAGTTAAATTCCAAAAGACGTCTTATAGACAGTAAACCAACAATGCAAAACCATTATTTGAGTAAAAGTGAAGTGAAAACCCAATATGGGGTTGGAAATAAAGAGATTATTTATCTATAATTCATTTATTGGTCGATACACCATTGTCAATAATGGAATGCAATGTTGAGAAAAAAAATAACAAATAAAGTAAATAAAATAAGGATTTGTATTGGGTTGGCACAACATAAATACGAAAATTTTGATGGAAAAAAATAAGGAAAAGATAAAGAAAAAATCTCGGGTTATTCAATCTAGAGGTAAATAAGCAAGGATTAAGACGGCTGTTTGTGGGGATTCTATAACAAGAAAAAAGTAAATTAAGTATGAATAGAGCAAGAAAAGGAAAATTTAGGGAAAAATGGTAAGTAAAAAATTATACAAAGATAGATTTTAGTAATCATCTCCCCCCTTTTTTATTAATTTTGTTGTTTTTTCTTATAATTAACTCGAAGTTTTTCTTTAAAAAATTCTGCCTTACTTAAAATATCATAAACAGTTCCTGTAGGTTGAGCGCCCTTTTCAAGGAAATATAGAATAGCGGGAACGTTTAATAAGTTTGATTCTTTATCGGATCATAAAACCCACTTTTCGAAAATCTCTTCCTTCTCTTCGGGATCGAACATCAATTGCAACGATTCGATAGATGGCTCATTGGGATAGATGTACATAAACAATCCCCCCCCAGAAAGTATAGGAGGTTTTCTCCTCATACGGCTCGAGCTCGAGAAAAAATTATTTTAATTCGGTATATCTTTCTGTATATAATATCAAATAGTAACACAAAATAATGACTCAAATCATAGTCTAATTATTATTATTATTTTGTTCTTCCTAAAAAAAAAAAAAAAAAAGAAATTTCATTCGTTAATTAAACTCAAGTTGGGTAATTCTGACAGAATTCGAAGGGAAATCCTTAGACATTTATGAGCATCTTAACCTCTTTTGTTTGGTCTCATCTCGAATCCATTCTAAGAATCCATTCTAAGAATCCATTCTAAGAATCCATTCTAAGAATCCATTCTAAGAATCCATTCTAAGAATCCATTCTAAGAATCCATTCTAAGAATCCATTCTAAGAATCCATTCTAAGAATCCATTCTAAGAATCCATTCTAAGAATCCATTCTAAGAATCCATTCTAAGAATCCATTCTAAGAATCCATTCTAAGAATCCATTCTAAGAATCCATTCTAAGAATCCATTCTAAGAATCCATTCTAAGAATCCATTCTAAGAATCCATTCTAAGAATCCATTCTAAGAATCCATTCTAAGAATCCATTCTAAGAATCCATTCTAAGAATCCATTCTAAGAATCCATTCTAAGAATCCATTCTAAGAATCCATTCTAAGAATCCATTCTAAGAATCCATTCTAAGAATCCATTCTAAGAATCCATTCTAAGAATCCATTCTAAGAATCCATTCTAAGAATCCATTCTAAGAATCCATTCTAAGAATCCATTCTAAGAATCCATTCTAAGAATCCATTCTAAGAATCCATTCTAAGAATCCATTCTAAGAATCCATTCTAAGAATCCATTCTAAGAATCCATTCTAAGAATCCATTCTAAGAATCCATTCTAAGAATCCATTCTAAGAATCCATTCTAAGAATCCATTCTAAGAATCCATTCTAAGAATCCATTCTAAGAATCCATTCTAAGAATCCATTCTAAGAATCCATTCTAAGAATCCATTCTAAGAATCCATTCTAAGAATCCATTCTAAGAATCCATTCTAAGAATCCATTCTAAGAATCCATTCTAAGAATCCATTCTAAGAATCCATTCTAAGAATCCATTCTAAGAATCCATTCTAAGAATCCATTCTAAGAATCCATTCTAAGAATCCATTCTAAGAATCCATTCTAAGAATCCATTCTAAGAATCCATTCTAAGAATCCATTCTAAGAATCCATTCTAAGAATCCATTCTAAGAATCCATTCTAAGAATCCATTCTAAGAATCCATTCTAAGAATCCATTCTAAGAATCCATTCTAAGAATCCATTCTAAGAATCCATTCTAAGAATCCATTCTAAGAATCCATTCTAAGAATCCATTCTAAGAATCCATTCTAAGAATCCATTCTAAGAATCCATTCTAAGAATCCATTCTAAGAATCCATTCTAAGAATCCATTCTAAGAATCCATTCTAAGAATCCATTCTAAGAATCCATTCTAAGAATCCATTCTAAGAATCCATTCTAAGAATCCATTCTAAGAATCCATTCTAAGAATCCATTCTAAGAATCCATTCTAAGAATCCATTCTAAGAATCCATTCTAAGAATCCATTCTAAGAATCCATTCTAAGAATCCATTCTAAGAATCCATTCTAAGAATCCATTCTAAGAATCCATTCTAAGAATCCATTCTAAGAATCCATTCTAAGAATCCATTCTAAGAATCCATTCTAAGAATCCATTCTAAGAATCCATTCTAAGAATCCATTCTAAGAATCCATTCTAAGAATCCATTCTAAGAATCCATTCTAAGAATCCATTCTAAGAATCCATTCTAAGAATCCATTCTAAGAATCCATTCTAAGAATCCATTCTAAGAATCCATTCTAAGAATCCATTCTAAGAATCCATTCTAAGAATCCATTCTAAGAATCCATTCTAAGAATCCATTCTAAGAATCCATTCTAAGAATCCATTCTAAGAATCCATTCTAAGAATCCATTCTAAGAATCCATTCTAAGAATCCATTCTAAGAATCCATTCTAAGAATCCATTCTAAGAATCCATTCTAAGAATCCATTCTAAGAATCCATTCTAAGAATCCATTCTAAGAATCCATTCTAAGAATCCATTCTAAGAATCCATTCTAAGAATCCATTCTAAGAATCCATTCTAAGAATCCATTCTAAGAATCCATTCTAAGAATCCATTCTAAGAATCCATTCTAAGAATCCATTCTAAGAATCCATTCTAAGAATCCATTCTAAGAATCCATTCTAAGAATCCATTCTAAGAATCCATTCTAAGAATCCATTCTAAGAATCCATTCTAAGAATCCATTCTAAGAATCCATTCTAAGAATCCATTCTAAGAATCCATTCTAAGAATCCATTCTAAGAATCCATTCTAAGAATCCATTCTAAGAATCCATTCTAAGAATCCATTCTAAGAATCCATTCTAAGAATCCATTCTAAGAATCCATTCTAAGAATCCATTCTAAGAATCCATTCTAAGAATCCATTCTAAGAATCCATTCTAAGAATCCATTCTAAGAATCCATTCTAAGAATCCATTCTAAGAATCCATTCTAAGAATCCATTCTAAGAATCCATTCTAAGAATCCATTCTAAGAATCCATTCTAAGAATCCATTCTAAGAATCCATTCTAAGAATCCATTCTAAGAATCCATTCTAAGAATCCATTCTAAGAATCCATTCTAAGAATCCATTCTAAGAATCCATTCTAAGAATCCATTCTAAGAATCCATTCTAAGAATCCATTCTAAGAATCCATTCTAAGAATCCATTCTAAGAATCCATTCTAAGAATCCATTCTAAGAATCCATTCTAAGAATCCATTCTAAGAATCCATTCTAAGAATCCATTCTAAGAATCCATTCTAAGAATCCATTCTAAGAATCCATTCTAAGAATCCATTCTAAGAATCCATTCTAAGAATCCATTCTAAGAATCCATTCTAAGAATTCAGAACAAAAGAAAAGGTTGTTCTCTTTAAGATTTTTCCGTTTTATGTGGGATACAATGTGATACCATCTTTTGTTTCTGATGGAAACGATCTGGGACGGAAGGATTCGAACCTCCGAATAACGGGACCAAAACCCGCTGCCTTACCGCTTGGCACGCCCCATTTTTCCTGTTGGCACTAGTCAAGACTTTATTAGTATTAGTTATTCGTCAATCCCCAACCCCCCCCCCCCCCCACCAAAAAAAAAAAAAAATACATAATAAAAACATATGGGATATTTTGTTTGTTGCTAGGATTCAACACATGTAGATTAGATATAGAATCAAAAAAATTAATTGATCATTACATAGAATTCAATTAAGATAATGTATGAAAGTAGAATTCCTTGTATTCTCATTTGAGAATGGAAGGAAGGATTTTTGATTTGGGAGAGTTCAAAAAAAAAAGAAGGATTTTTTGACTTGCCTTTTTCATTTTTCCTTATAAAAATAACTCAATCAAAATAAAATTATCTAATCTACAAGAACGAAATGTTTGTTATGTTTAATATCTTTAGCTTAATCTGTATCTGTCTTAATTCTGTCCTTTATTCGAATAGTTTTTTCTTTGCCAAATTGCCTGAAGCTTATGCCGTTTTCAATCCAATCGTAGATGTTATGCCTGTCATACCTGTCCTCTTTTTTCTCTTAGCCTTTGTTTGGCAAGCTGCTGTAAGTTTCGATAAAATCCTTAATACTTTGCCAAATCCATTCATGATTTATTCGACAAAAAATTATAAAATGGATAAGATCGGCTAAGTCTTACATTAGAATTATAAACCCTCGATTCAAAAATGGAAATTCTGTATATTGAGTAACCGCGGAGATGAATTTTGATCAGTTTATTTACTCGTTCTGACCTTTCGGTGAGTAAGGAGTTTATTAGTTCTAGGTCCCCTACAATACCTAATTGTCGATATGACAAGAAAATTTTTGTGAGGAAGGAATCAAAATCTTATTACAAAGAAATTCGTAAAAGTGACTTTCTTTTTCTTTTCAAATCAAAAAAACTTAATTTTGGGGGGTATGATGTCAAATCAAACAAAATAGTATATGTGATAAAAAGAAAAAATAGGTAATCTATTCCCTTTTTCTAAAATGATATATCTTGGAGATTGTGTAATGCTTACTCTCAAACTCTTGTTCCCCCAGTAGTGTATTCTTTTGTGCTCTCTTCATCTTCGGATTCTGATCTAATGAGCCGGAGAATCCTGGACGTGAGGAATAAAAAAATTTTTGAGTTTTCTTTGTTTTTCTAATTTTTTAGTATTATTTATCTAGTTCAATCTTATTCACTGACTATAAAAAATAAAGGAATCGAAATTCCTTCGAAATCGAAAGTATCAAGTAATAAGAGCGGGCGGAGAGAGAGGGATTCGAACCTCGGTACGAATAACTCGTACAACGGATTAGCAATCCGCCGCTTTAGTCCACTCAGCCATCTCTCCCAATTTAAATAAAATTGAATTTCAATAAAATTTCAAATGAAATTGAAATTAACTATTTCAATGAAATTGAAATTAAATAAAAAAAGAAATAATAAAAAGAAAAAATTTTTCTTGTTAAAGCTATCATTATAAGTTAAGAAAGACATTAATCTAATATTTTTATTAAGAAAGATATTAAACATTTTTATTAAGAAAGATATTAAAAAAGATATTAAAAAAGATATTAAACATTTTTATTAAGAAAGATATTAAACATTATAGAAAGATATTAAACATTATAATTATAACATTATCATTAGAAATATGAAACATCTATTAAAATTTCTAACTATAGGATAGATTTCATACTAATTATAAAATATGTTTTCAGTTACAGATGAAATTTAAACATAAAAAGTGAATAATTAAAAATTTTAAAATAATTAAAAATTTAAATTATTATAATTCTACTCTTAAATTAAGCGTTAAGGCATAGAAATTTTCATTTCAACTTAAAGGTAAAGAAAAACAAATGACGGATTTTTTATGTAATAAAAAAATGCTAAAGCTTCCAATTTAATATTATAATTTAAATATTATCATATGATATCTAATAATTAGTATTAATTAAGTAACTTATATAATTATATTTTAGTATTTTTCAAGTAATTAATAATTATATTTATCTTAAGTTACTATTTCTATTAAGTTAAGTTACTATTAAGTTATTCTCTTCCAATTTAATTTTAGTTTTTATGTCATTTCTTAATTTTCATTTAAGTATTAAGATCCATCAAGAACGAATTTGATCAAGAATTCCATTAGATAGATTCGAAACAGGTATCTCCAAAAAAAAAAACCTTACTTCTTAATTTTGTCGAAAAGGTTTTATTCTCCCCGCCTGGGTCCTAGTTAAGTAACTGGCCTGGCGCCATTACCGTCTTTTCTTTGTCCCTCTTCAATCGACCCCCTTCAACAGACCGAAATGCCAGCAGCCAGCAAAGGGAAAGTAATACGTATAACTGTTATACCGGTTTTAATTTGATATAGTTACTATAGAAAAGCTTTGGTGCTCTTCGCCTTTAGTCCCTGGCTATGGGTGTGTGGCCGGCTAAATATGTGTCAACGTTATAATTTGAAATCGTCGTATCTTGTTGGTCTCACTCCCTTGCTTCTACATATTCCCTTCATATACTAGGTATATGAGCGGGTTATAGTTTAGTGGTAAAATGGTGATTCGTTCTATTAACAACTTAAAAAGTTAAGGTCTCTCGTTTTAGCATACTCCGATCAAAAACTTTATTTCTTAAAAAGGGTTAATCCTTTCCTCTCCTACATATTTGAGGAAGCAACCTATACCATTGCTCACGCTTGGTATCCAGTCCAATTAGAAATTCTAATGTCTCGAAATTAATAAGGAAATTGTATATGTCTGGGAGTCGTTAAACATAATGTTTTTTTTGAATTGGATCAATTCTTCCAATCGAATGAGTATGAATAAAGGATCTATGGATGAAGATACAAAAGTTTATTTCCAATCGTAACTAGATCTTCAATTTGGTGTTGTAAAAGGGAAATTGAAGCCAAAACAAGCTAGAAAAGGGTGGTTTTGGTTTACTAGATCCATCAGCATATTGTTTTCAGCTCGGTGGAAACCAAATTCTTTCCCTCGGGATCCTGCGAGCGGAAATAGGGCACGAAGTAACTAGCCTAGACGGATTTCGGGTATAATCCATTCCCTCTAGAGGGATCATCTAGAAGAAGAGTAGTTTGGATACATTCAGACAGAAAGTGAAATAGATGTTATGGATCTAATTTCTCTAGGAATACATCCATCTTCATAAAGGGCGATGAAATCAAAATTACCGTTCGGTTTTGAATTAGAGACGTAAAGTGAGCAAGCAACGTCTGGACTTAACCATAGCCTTCCAAGCATAACGATGCGGGTTCGATTCCGCTACCCGCTTATATTTCTATATCTATATTTCTTATAATTATAAATTTTTATAAAATGTATTCTACATCTAGGATGTATATACATACATTGGCACCATCAATTAGATATGCATTCTTTTTTATCCCTAAAAATTTCCGTGTAAGTTCTTTTTTATCCGAAGCAAAAGAAAGTCCGAATACAAAAAAATAAAATAGGAATGAAAAGCGTCCCATTGTCTAATGGATAGGACAGAGGTCTGCTAAACCTTGGTATAGGTTCCAATCCTATGGACGCAATTATTTCCCCGATTTTTAACTGGCTTATACCAAGAAACCCTTTTTGAATCATTCGAATCCGAACTATTTTTCAATGGATTACTCTTGTACTAGAATAGAATATACCAAGAATAGAATAAAGTAAAAATTGTATGTGGTTACCTGAAGTAAAAACAGTTCGATATGTCTTGAATAGCTTCCTTCAAAAAGAAATTCTACTTCCTCGCGTGAATTTCTTGGTTAGAAGATATAATTTCTGGGAATTAGGTTTATTGTTTTTTAAGTAGCTAAGTAACTGATGAGAGAAATTTTTTACCTGTTCCAATTTACTAGCGGATCAAAGCTATCCATTCGCTTCGGTATCATAGTAGCTATTGTTCTTCCACTGCGCGGGGTCTGATTGGATTGTTATTTAGCAACTCTGCGTAATCGTTGACCTCTTGCCAATTGATTGAGTAGCTTATCGAGTCAGAAGCGAATGTGCACAAGGCTTCTACCTCTGTGACTTGCGCTAGTTCCATTTTGAGTTGCGGCTACTTGTTTCATGGCTTTAATTTGAGCTGCGGCATCTCCTCTAGAAAGGAATACCCACATTAATAGCCGGTCGGATTCCAGCATTGAATAGATCGCAGATAAGAATATTTGTCCATCTGTAATGGAAAATTAATTAGTAGGAATATAAGCTGAAACGCTCCAGATTGAGTCCAACTATCGGTAAAGCGTCATACTTCCTTCACCTAAACTAGGAATTTGATTTAGCGGTCTTCCAAAAGTGTGAATGACAAATACAAAACATACTCATGGCTAAGCTTCACGACGGGAGTCTTCTTATCGAAGAGCCATTGGCCGATCAGTTGTGCCGTTGGGAGATCAGCATGAAATATTAAAGTCTGGGTTCCACGATACATAAAAAACTCAGCCAGAGCCCGATCCCGTATAAAGGAGCGAGGTATTGTAGGTAGAGGGTGAATCCGCCGTTCGGCTACCACAATAGTATATTCCATCGACCCCTTTTCCGGAAAAAGTAGTCACTACCTGAGCACAGAGAGCTTTTTTGACCACATAGGCTACATAAACACCTATTAATTTTGACCTTTTTGATTGAGAATCGTACTCTGTGGTACGCTGTTTGCCGGTCGTCTGCCCCAAAATTAATTCTCGCTGACCAGCGTCCTATAGGATCATCGAAAACTCACTGGCAATAAGCCCGTTTGAGAGGCTCATTAACAGAAGTCTAGAAATAATACCTGGGGCAGGAGATTCAAAGCTAACCGCAGAATCAGAAGCTGAAATTTCACTCTCCCATCAAAGGTTTAGCAGAGATTTATAACACGAACCAACTAACCCGCCCACTCACGGTATCTGAGCAATTCGTTCCGTTCTGTACAGAACTCCTCTGTATCATCAAACCAGCACCCCATTAATACAACGCCAACATTATTGAGTTCCAATTCAGAGCCACTGCCTATGTACCCTCTTGAAACTCTTACTCATTCACCTGCCATTATTAATCAAGAACTGAACACGAGCAAGCAATTCCGTAGCCTAATTGAAGTACGGTAACAGGTATCACAATCTTATTCTTACTAGTAGTGTTCAATACGCTCGAATAATATTATATTTCGTCGGCTCGAAGGGTTACCATTAGGTTTCTTGATTCTTTTTAGGAAGCAAGAAAAAAAATATGCCCTAAACTATAACTAAAAAAGAGAGGGCTAATACTGTTATTTCTGCAGGGCGAGATGCCAATATTAGCACGCGTACGGAATGTAACTCGCTATTCAAGCAAACGATTCAGAGTTCCTAGGCCCTTGTAAGGTTGTTGGAAAACTCGTTGTAGACGGATTAATCGCTCTTGTGTTGTTCAAACTGAAGGGTTTCATTTTGTAATTTTCTAATTGTTTCCAAACTATTCATTAGTGGCTTTAAAAAAAATGTTTGCAAATTTTGTTTTTTCGTTCTATTTCAGAGTATCCTTCATCGATACGCATTGCTTCCATTCACGTTACGTAGCGAGCCCGGGCTAGGCTCTTCGAGCTGCTCATGGCCCCTTACGTAATTCTCCGACTTTCGAATAGTATTAAAAACCTCGGTTTGCTGATTATCTATAAACGCATTTAATTGAAAGTAGATTATAGTAACATTAATTTCAAAACTTCCATGATCTTCTTCCCGAAACCAAACACATGAATACTTCGATTATTTGGCTCTCACGCTCAGTATTATGTTTATTATGTATGGGTATCCCATATCTTTTTTAATGTAATGAGCCTCCCTCTCTTTTCTGTTTGTATTTCAAAGATGTCAAAAACTGCTACAAGACCAGAATATCAGGAGGACCTCTAGACTCAGAACAGACAAAAATCGTAGAATTGCAGCCACAAGTGGTTTCTTATTGTATTGTATTATATTTGTTTTGTTAGTTTATTTATGCTGTAAATTTTTAGAAGGCTATTTCTTTTTTATTTTTTAAAAATGAAAATAATAATTATTTAGTTTTATTTGTTTCTTCAAGTCCAAAATTCCTCTTTTTATACAAGGTCGTCATTCGGCAGTAGATAAAAAAGCAAAGGTGCTCATTTTCTAGTAAATGGTTGAAAATTCTCTTATCGATATGAGTGTTCTATATCAATCAAATAAAGTACAACATTTGTTGTTTTAAACCATTTTCGTTACTAACGTAGTGGTTAAAGTGGTTAGAAAAGACGACCATGTTTTTACCTGGGACTTTAAAACATTAGCTTAACCAGTTAATGGTCTCACATTATGGGGTGATGAGCAGAATCAAAGTGGATTTTACCAATAAGTCAACGAAATGCTATGGTTCTGACAGTGATTTCTTAATTTTTCAGAAGTAATTCGTCGAGATCGTTGCACCTTTTTCTATTTCTCCTAATAAATACAGAAATAAAGTGCAGCTGGAGGGATTCCAACTTATTCTGAAATACCAATCGAAAACCCTTTCCAAATAAATCAATCACCAAGCCCTCACTTAGATTCTGGATTTGTTGCTAAACTATCGGTATTAAACCCGCAACTACCGGCGGATGGCCAGTGACCCAAGGAAACGAAAGAATCGATTACATTTTTCATATGCTCCCCTCTCTATGGCATAGGACTAACAAACGAACAGAGTTCTTTTTGTATCACTCACTCGCCTTTTTTTGATCGATTCTTTTTAGTAATTTCATTTCCACTTTATTTAATGGCAATAGATTAAAATCATTGGTTTGAAATTTCGTATTTTTTGAAGTTTCCAAGAAGTTTCCAATAAGATACTTTACTTAGGTCTTAGATCTCCTATCATTGATACAACTATTTCGTTGTTGAAACGCTTCGAACAAGAA
>PYDT01000646.1:0-13470 GCA_004837865.1 Musa balbisiana | reverse complement strand
TCTATAGAATCGAACCCGAACACATTTAGATACAGTATTTCGATCTAATTGGCCATTGTTCCCTCTTTTTTTGAATAGATATGGATTTCAGCCTATCTATTCTTTATACCCTTTTAGGATGATTTATGCTATGTCACATATAGGATTTACATATACAACATATATCACGTCAGAGTGAAGTTGTCTAGTATTTAGATTCAAAATAAGAAGGAGATCTTTGGATTTTATGTAAACTTGCAAAACAAACCATTGGGGTGGGTTGCGCCATATATAGCAAAGAGTATCAATAAGATGTAGTGAGACTCAAATAATGGTCTAATAAGGAACCATTGTATTTTAACATAACATGACATTAGTGATTAATATTAGTTAAATTTTTTTTTCTCTTTTTTTTTTGAAAATTTGGTCAAAGTTTCATTCCACGCATAATCTATATCGAGTAGACCGTGCGTGTGGCATTCTTAATTCATGAGTTGTTAGGGAGGGACTATGCACCACAAACAGAGACTAAAGAAAGTGTGGACTTTAAGCTGGTTGTTAAAGATACAAAATTGGAAGTATTATACGCCTGACTACGAAGTAAAAGATACTGGTATCTTGGCAGCATGCCGAGTAACTCATCAACCTGGAGTTCCGCCCGAAGAAGCAGGGGCTGCGGTAGCTGCCGAATCTATCTACTGGTACATCGACAACTGTGTGGACTGAATGGACGTACCAGTCTTGATCGTTACAAAGGGCGATGCTACCACATCGAGGCATGTTTGTGGGGAGAAAATCAATATATGCTGAGTAGCTTATCCTTTAGACCTTTTGAAGAAGGTTCTGTACTAACATGTTTACTTCCATTGTGGGTAATGTATTTGGTTTCAAAGCCTGCCGAGCTAGATCTTTGAAAAAACTGATTATCGGACGAGGAATTAAAGAGAGAGTCCCAGTCTACAGGTCAATACAAAGGACAACAATGAAAGGTATAGTAAGAGGAAAATCCGTCGACTAAAAATCGTGAGGTTCAAGTCCCTCTATCCCCAGAAAAAGACTAGTTTTACTCCTAAGTATTGATCCTCTTCTTTTTTTTCATCAGTGGTTCAGTTCAAAAAATTCACTATCTTTCATTCAATCTAACTCTTTCCAAACGGATCCGAACTAAACCTTGGATCTTATCTCCTTTGGATAGAAATGTACAAATGAACATATATGGGCAAAGAATCTCTATAGTGAATCATTCACAGTCATATAATTACCTTACACTACTTGTCAAATTTTTTACTACTTTTTATTCCCTTTACTAACATAGACACAAGTACTCCACTAGGATGAGACGGGAAATGGTCGGATAGCTCAGTTGGTAGAGCAGAGGACTGAAAAATCCCGTGTCACCGTTCAAATCTGGTTCCTGAACAAGGAAATAATGTATCGGATAGATATTCATCAAAATTTAATCGAGATAGATCGGGCGTTACTAGTCTAGGAGCATGATACGTATTTACTATCTAGATGTTACATATTTACTCATCTAGATGGATATATATATAATTACCTCCTTTTGGGGGGATTGGTAAAAAATATAGGTATGGATGGTTATGGTAAAGAACCAAGTGAGATTATGCTCCCGTCTTCTTTTTCTTTCTGTTTCTTCCTACTGTGCCTTTCGCTCATCAAAAAAGAATATTAGCTTCAATATATATTCAAAATAAAAATAAATAAGTAAAAAAAAATTAAAAGTCGAAAGGAGTTAAAAGATAGCAATAGACAGAAGCACTTTCAGACACAGTCCAACTAAAATCCCATCCCTTTTCATTTCTTCATTTCATATTTTTTGACATTTATTCCATTTCTTCACTCTTGCTACGTACGTCAGGGTCCATCTTACATCTAAGTAGTTATGTGCGCGGTACAAAGTTCTAGTGCAGAAACTCTTTTGATTCATCCCATTGTTTTGATCATACGAAAATGGATATATCTATTCCAAATTTTGGAATATAAATGAAGTTTTTTTTAGGTATCCCTATCGACTTAAAGTCGCACGTTACTTTCTTCATATAGAAACGGAACGTAAAAATATTCCTTCACGTGAAAGAAATCTGGAATCTTGTCAATAGCGTATAAGTAAACATTAGTTTCTTATAATTTAATGAGCCTCTGGTATTCATAGAAATGGGGGTAATACGTCCTTAAGTAGGGGCAAACATCAAACTTTCCTGCACAAAATACGTTTAAGGCGTGGATGATATCATAAGAGAGTCCCAACATATCATAAGATTCGGCGTTCGTGAAAATCAGCACTTCTCCAAAGCCAGAAAACAGACGGGATTCTAGGATTATTCCTTGGGGCAAATACTTTTATGCAACCTCTTCTGGTTTAGCTATACCATATGTATTCTCGTAAGATGATTACACACTGGCTAAAAATCCGCCTGAGTTGCTACATCATAGGCACACTGGGAGCGTAAATAATTGTAACCAATACATATGAAATGACAGCAATGGAATCCCAATCTCGGTTTTATTTGTAAAGTTTCTATTCTCGGCAATCAAAGCCCAAGATCTATGAACTAAATCATGGTTGACTAACCAATCACGAAACGATCCTGCTGCATCTTTTGAAATCTCTCCCACCTTTGTAATTTGTATGAGTATTTCAATTACCCTGAATTTTAAAAGATTGACCCTTTCTTTCTTACTGCCAAAGAAGAACCCTTACCTGTTGATTCACTAATTCATGGGGAGATACTGAACTTTTGGATTTGAAAATGTTTCAGAAGGTATCTCTGAAGTAGATGGTGATTGATAGAGCAATTCTTGATCATAATTTCCAGTATGAGTACTGCGTCGAACACAAAACTTGTGATTGGTAGTAAAACATCGATTTTCCGGTGGAGACACATCTTATCAAAGATTTCTCGAGATATTTCTTACGAAGTTTCGGTTCTAGCATTCTATAACAGCCTCTGGGTTAGGTGGAGCAGCCGGCAAATAGACATCGACAGGAATTAGGCTTATCACTCCACTCGACAGTATCATAAGATACTCATTACGAACTCACTCGTAATAGTACGAAGCTCCCATTAGCCAATTGAACATATTTTGGTTCAGGCATTTGCTCATAGCAATCTTACTAAAGATAGGATGCCATTTTTCATTGGTACTGTGCGGCATGTTAAAATTAGCGTAGCATTGTCTAGACTCCGCGGATCTTGAGGGTACAATCCATAACGATGAGCAATCCATGCTGTCGAATCGCGCAGCCTGATTAATAGAGCTATTCCAATGAAAAAAAAACTGGTACCGTATAGAGACGCGTTAAGTAACTGGACTGTTGTGCTTGACCATTAGTCGAACAGATTCATTCATATGTACGTTAGATAACCCAACATATATGAATTCTTGGTTATATTGTTAGTTCCATACATATTGAGGGACTTTACTCAAGTCAATTCATCAACACGGTCTGGTCTCTCACAATTGCAAATCGTGTCCTTCATTTTATATGTTTTGATGTCTGAATCTCAGTTATGTGAGTCACCTTTCCAGATGCTCCTTTTTTCGTCCCCTGAAAAAAACTGAACCATCTCATCTTGCTGGATACAGGCACAAAAATCTACCAGCTTCGATTAAATACAGATACACCCATATACCATCGAACTTCTCATGCGCTGGATCTAAAGAAAGACCGTTCCACGATCAATAAAAACAAAAAAACTAGCATGCAAACTATGCTAGCGGATTCGAAAGTATAAACCAAGCATCCCAAAGTGGTCTATACACCGGTTCATAATAGCAGAGCTTCTCTTGTCCCTTTTTACTTTATATCGGGCTTAAACTCGTGAAAGTTACAAAAGCCAAGATAGGAATAACGCTTGATATTATTAGAAATGCCCAGAAAATATAATATTCGGAAGCAGAAACCAATGTATCCTATAATGTGAATATGCTGAATATCGATTCGAATGGAATTGTCAATTCATCCATAATTCTTATCTTAGGCGAAACAAGAATTGATTTGATCAAATCAAACTGCATAGTTTAGAGTTTGTTTGCTGTGGGGCATGTTTTGTTTAAAGATTCATCTACTGGAATCCACTTACATTTTGATTTCGATTCTATTTAGATATGGTGTAGACATAGGATGCTCTACACAAACAAAACTCTCTCACTTTGTCTTGGGTTCTCTATCCTCTAGAAAAAGGTAATAAAATACTAAAATATCCTATGCCTATAACTATTTCTATGCCTATAACTATAATAAACATCAATACCCTATAATATAGTAAGTAAATATCCTATAATTAAATACTATGAATACTATATTCATTAGAATACTATGTTGATTATATATAATCAACATAATGAGATAATAATAATTTCATTTCCATTTTTTAAAACTTAAATTTTTCAATAGTCATATGGGGTAAAATGTTCTAGGACTTTATCGCTATTCTATTATTCGAAGTATTCCTTTTTCATTAAAATCTGGGTATAGGATCATTGCTTCTATTGATTTGATACGAATATGAATACATAATCTAATGCATCGAATGATTTTTATCTTTTTCTTGTCCTAGATTTCATTTCTATTTTTCTTAATTGATTCAATCCGTTGAATTGAGAGGTGACATATAACAACTTATATCTTTCTATACAAAAAATTGGAAACTTGGAACCTGTACTATCCCACCTCCTCAGAAATAAATAAGAAGAATCGAGTTATTTCATTAGAGTTAGAATGAAAGATTCATTCTATTTCGGACCAATCTCTAGTACTAAACAAAGATTACGATTTGGAATGAACCAAAATACTTGTTTGTTTTGTTACGGCAATAACGCTTAATAACTTAATAATATAATGGTAAGACCAAGCAATGGGTTAGATTTCGCTACAAGAAAAAGGTTTTACAGCAAACCTATACTAGACAATGAAACATAGCAAAGAGTGGAGTAGTATAATCGACGGAATCATAAATGATTACATAACATTTTCAATAGAAAGAATCACACATTATCGAATGATTCGACGGACCAAATCAACTCCACAAACCCACTCAACTCATAGAATATAGAAGAAGAAACGTTAATATATTTAGATTAGGCCCAATTCGTTATCTCTCCATTATCTCTGAATCAATCAATAAGGTTGCTCTTGTTCTGCCAAAAAAACGATTAGTGATTAGTTAGGGGGATTCTCCAAATACAAGACAAGACCCAAGACCAAGAAAAGAATAGTCCTAGACCCATGTGACTTAGGATTAGACTTGGTTGGTCCCATAGAAATGAAAACTATACTAAACTAAAATATAATATATTAGGATTAGGCTATACGGACTCGAACCGTAGACCTTCTCGGTAAAACAGATCAAACTGATTATTATCGAAAGGATTCGAACTGTTTCAAAGACCCAACATGCATTTTGTTGCATTGGGCTCTTTCATCAACTGGTGTAAAGATCAGTTAGTCCACCATATTTTTTCTTTAGAGGAAGATAATGAGATGGTTCCATGTGCCTGCTGTTATTATTTGTATTCTGATCTAGGAGCAATACCAAAGTGTTTCAAAGAAGGGTATCTTGACTTAGGTCTGCCTTCGGCCTAGATCAACCTACGTTCAAATGGAATCTCTATCGCTCCGCTGCAACAGTCGAATATGAGACTTCATACACCTTAAAGTTCATAGGACGAAAAGAGGTTATTTTGAGGCCCTTATACTCATTATGCCTAGCCATTGAATGGGCTTGGTATTTACCTTATCAACTATCAAATCAATGGCGGTGTTCTAGTTGATTTGGCACTGAATTCGCGCCTGAATCGGACCGAACCAAATATTTGTCAGGCTATTGTTCTCTTGTTCCCTCGAACCTATGGAGTAAGACATTGATTTCTCAATACGATCAATTATGTTCGTTGCATAATAGGCTCCTTTGAAAAGCATTGGCGCGCGTGGTAAACGAGGTGCTGCTACCAACTGAGCTATAGCCCTTGTCATAGACAGCTTAACATATAGATAATTTCTTGTCAGATGGATATTCCATAATCCACATCATAGCTCTCTGATCTATTTATTTTATTTACGCTTAACAGAACAGATTAGTATTGCTTAGAAATAAGATTCCAACCTATATCCCCGAAGTGAGGGGTTATTTTTGTGGTGATAAATGACCGACTTAACTCAGTGGTTAGAGTATTGCTTTCATACGGCGGGAGTCATTGGTTCAAATCCAATAGTAGGTAGAACTTATTAGATACCGGAGTCGATGAAGATGATATCTAATAATTTTTCTACACCCATCTTCTTTTTTGTTTTATCAGATTAGACTTGATGTGTTCAATTGGCAGAATCAACATGTGGTGTATAATAAGAACTTTTTAAAAACTTCTCTTTATTATTTTGGATGTATTGACTTGACTATAGGAAATAACATTGACAGCCTCTACTCGTGTCCTAGCTCGTCTGAGAGCTAGATTCGCTTCAATTGCTTGTCTCTTACCCTCAGCTCTACTCAAGTTAGCTTCAGCTATTTCAAGAGCTGTGTGTGAGCTTCTTGCGGATCAATGTCATACTTATTTCCGCATCTTTCCTAAAATGGTGATCTCATTATTACCTATTCTAGCGAAACCACCCATCAGAGCCACCAGTTAACCATTGGTCGTTGTTGAGGCTATTCTCAAAAGACCTATATCTACAGCCGTGGCAATCGGGGCGTGGTTTGATAATACTCACAATTTGGCCACTATTAGGAGATAAATTATTTCTTTCACTTCTGAGTCCCAAATAATTCGATTAGGAGTCAGTACACAAAGATTTAAGGTCATTTCTTCAATTTGCTCTCCTCTTCTAAGTGCATAGTCTTTCGGCGGTAGCGTCATCGATGTTACCTACTAAATAAAAGGCCTGCTCGGGAAGACTGTCTAACTCTCCGGAAAGGATCAGTTGAAACCCCCTAATTGTTTCTGCAAGACCAACATATTTTCCTGGAGAACCAGTAAATACTTCTGCCACGAAGAAGGGTTGTGATAAGAAACGCTCGATTTTTCGTGCTCTTGCTACAGTTAAACGATCTTCTTCGGATAATTCGTCCAACCCAAGAATAGCTATAATGTCCTGAAGTTCTTTGTAACGTTGTGAAGTTTGCTTAACTCTTTGCGCAGTTTCATAATGTTCCTCGCCAACGATCCGAGGTTGTAACATAGTTGACGTTGAATCTAAAGGATCCACTGCTGGGATAAATACCTTTGGCAGCTAATCCTCTTGATAATACGGTAGTAGCATCTAAATGTGCAAATGTCGTGGCAGGAGGCAGGGTCCGGTCAAATCGTCCGCGTGTACATAAACGGCTTGGATCGAAGTTATAGATCCCTCTGTGGTAGAAGTAAATTCTTTCTGTGCAAAGAACCCATTTTCTGTACTAAGGGGGGGGAGGTTGATAACCCACTGCAGAAGGCATTCTCCCCCATAAGGCGGATACTTCTGATCCTGCTTGGACGAAACGAAAGATATTGTCGATGAATAGAAGTACGTCTTGTTCATTAACATCCCGGAAATATTCCGCCATAGTTAGGGCAGTCAAACCAACTCTCATACGAGCTCCCGGCGGTTCATTCATTTGACCATAGACTAGAGCTACTTTGATTCTGCAATATTTTTTTCATTAATTACTCCGGATTCTTTCATTTCCATGTAAAGATCATTTCCTTCACGAGTACGTTCGCCTACTCCGCCAAATACAGATTACGCCTCCATGAGCTTTGGCAATGTTGTTGATCAATTCCATGATGAGTACTGTTTTCCTACTCCAGCTCCTCCAAATAGTCCGATTTTTCCTCCACGGCGATAAGGAGCTAAAAGATCCACTACTTTAATTCCTGTTTCAAAGATTGATAATTTCGTCTCTAACTGTATAAAGGCAGGTGCAGGTCTATGAATAGGAGATGTTGTGCTAGTATCTACAGGACCTAAATTATCAACAGGCTCCCCAAGAACGTTGAAAATTCGTCCGAGGGTAGCTCCACCGACTGGAACGCTTAGAGGAGCTCCGTGTCAATCACTTCCATTCCTCTCATCAGTCCATCTGTAGCACTCATAGCTACAGCTCTAACTCGATTATTTCCTAATAATGTTGTACCTCACAAGTCACATTAATTTGCTGACCGATAGTATCTCGACCCTTAACTACCAAAGCGTTATAAATATTAGGCATCTTGCCCGGAGGAAAAACAACATCCAGTACTGGGCCAATAATTTGAGCGATACGCCCTAGGTTTTGTTCTTCAAGTGTGGAAACCGCAGGACTAGAAGGGGTAGGATTGATTCTCATAATTATAATTAAAGTAAAGTATGTCGAAAGTTTTTTGAATAGTGCCATGCCAAGTCGAAAATAAATGTCCGATAGCAAGTTGATCGGTTAATTCAATAAGAAATAAATGGGAGTTAGCACTTGATTTAGTTGGTACCACCCAACCGAATACGATTCAATCGTTACCATCATTCAATGAGTAAATATTTCAAGTTCAGACCAATCCTTCTTTTTTCAAAAGAAATATTAAGTACATGAAATCACGAGTAAGTCTCTTTCATTTCTCTATCATTATAGAAAACACATCCGTATTAGATTCTATTATCTATAGAATTCGAACCCGAACTCCATTTATGATTCATTATTTCGATCTAATTGGCCATTGTTCTTTTTTTTGAATAGATATTGGATTTCCGCCTATCTATTCTTTATACCCTTTTAGGAGTGAATTATGCCTATTTTCACATCTAGGATTTACATATACAACATATATCACTGTCAAGAGTGAATTTTCTTAGTATTTAGATTCAAAATAAGAAGGAGATCCATTTGATTTATTGTAAACTTGCAAAACAAACATTGGGTTTGGGTTGCGCCATATATATCAAAGAGTATACAATAATGATGTATTTGATGAATCAAAGTACATGGTCTAATAATGAACCATTTCATTTTAAACATAACATTGAAATTAGTTGATAATATTAGTTTAATATTTTTTTCTCTTTTTTTTTTGAAAAATTTTTGTCAAAGGTTTCATTCACGCATAATCTATATCGAGTAGACCTTGTCGTTGTGAGAATTCTTAATTCATGAGTTGTAGGGAGGGACTTATGTCACCACAAACAGAGACTAAAGCAAGTGTTGGATTTAAAGTGGTGTTAAAGATTACAAATTGACTTATTATACTCCTGACTACGAAGTCAAAGATACTGATATCTTGGCAGCATTCCGAGTAACTCCTCAACCTGGAGTTCCGCCCGAAGAAGCAGGGGCTGCGGTAGCTGCCGAATCTTCTACTGGTACATGGACAACTGTGTGGACTGATGGACTTACCAGTCTTGATCGTTACAAAGGGCGATGCTACCACATCGAGGCCGTTGTTGGGGAGGAAAATCAATATATTGCTTATGTAGCTTATCCTTTAGACCTTTTTGAAGAAGGTTCTGTTACTAACATGTTTACTTCCATTGTGGGTAATGTATTTGGTTTCAAAGCCTTACGAGCTCTACGTCTGGAGGATCTGCGAATTCCACCTTCTTATTCCAAAACTTTCCAAGGCCCGCCTCACGGCATTCAGGTTGAAAGAGATAAGTTGAAACAAGTATGGTCGTCCCCTATTGGGATGTACTATTAAACCAAAATTGGGATTATCTGCAAAAAACTACGGTAGAGCGGTTATGAATGTCTACGTGGTGGACTTGATTTTACCAAAGATGATGAAAACGTGAACTCACAGCCATTTATGCGTTGGAGAGATCGTTTCTTATTTTGCGCCGAAGCAATTTTTAAAGCGCAGGCCGAAACAGGTGAAATCAAAGGACATTACTTGAATGCTACTGCGGGTACATGTGAAGAAATGATGAAAAGGGCCATATGTGCCAGAGAATTAGGAGTTCCTATCGTAATGCATGACTACTTAACTGGTGGATTCACTGCAAATACTAGCTTGGCTCATTATTGCCGTGACAACGGCCTACTTCTTCACATCCATCGCGCAATGCATGCAGTTATTGATAGACAGAAAAAATCATGGTATGCATTTCCGTGTACTAGCTAAAGCCTACGTATTGTTGGGGAGATCATATTCACGCCGGTACAGTAGTAGGTAAACTGGAAGGGGAACGTGAGATGACTTTAGGTTTCGTTGATTTATTACGTGATGATTATATCGAAAAAGACCGAAGTCGCGGTATTTTCTTCACTCAAGATTGGGTCTCTATGCCAGTGTTCTGCCCGTGGCTTCAGGGGGTATTCATGTTTGGCATATGCCTGCTCTGACCGAAATCTTTGGGGATGATTCCGTACTACAGTTTGGCGGAGGAACTTTAGGACACCCTTGGGGAAATGCACCTGGTGCAGTAGCTAATAGGGTGGCTTTAGAGGCGTGTGTACAAGATCGTAATGAGGGACGTGATCTTGCTCGTGAAGGTAATGAAATTATCCGTGAAGCTAGCAAATGGAGCCCTGAACTAGCCGCTGCTTGTGAAGTATGGAAAGAGATCAAATTCGAATTCGAACCAGTAGATAAGCTAGATAAAGAGAAAAAAGTAAGTGTGCATAATTCAGTAATTCCTGTTTGTTCTCCTAATTGATTGCAATTAAAGTCGGCCAAATCTTTTCCTAAAAAAAAGATTGGGCCGATTGCCGAATAAAAAAAAAAGAATGAGCATTCTATACTATGATTTGCATATATCTTTTATCTGTACAGATGTACAGATCTTACCTATATATACAAGATAAGATCGAAGACTAAACAACTCAATACTTCTATTGTTTGTTGTTGGATCCATAGGATTGGATTAATTATGGATCCTTGGGATTGGTGGACTTTTTTATATCTCCTAGTTTCAGGCCATAGATCAAGCCAAGGGAAAGGCTCCTTTACCCATCCTATATATTGTCTTTTTCGTTCCATGTTAAAATAGAAACTTAATTATTGATTATACGAAAACAAATTCTTTATTCTTTATTTATAGAAATAAACAACATCTCTATTTTCGATGAGAATTTGGTTACCTCAATGGAAGAAAGCTGTGTCTTTCTATTTTAAAATTGAGAATCAGATTTCCATGAAGAAGTAGAATCAGATTTCCATGAAGAAGTAGAATCAGATTTCCATGAAGAAGTAGAATCAGATTTCCATGAAGAAGTAGAATCAGATTTCCATGAAGAAGTAGAATCAGATTTCCATGAAGAAGTAGAATCAGATTTCCATGAAGAAGTAGAATCAGATTTCCATGAAGAAGTAGAATCAGATTTCCATGAAGAAGTAGAATCAGATTTCCATGAAGAAGTAGAATCAGATTTCCATGAAGAAGTAGAATCAGATTTCCATGAAGAAGTAGAATCAGATTTCCATGAAGAAGTAGAATCAGATTTCCATGAAGAAGTAGAATCAGATTTCCATGAAGAAGTAGAATCAGATTTCCATGAAGAAGTAGAATCAGATTTCCATGAAGAAGTAGAATCAGATTTCCATGAAGAAGTAGAATCAGATTTCCATGAAGAAGTAGAATCAGATTTCCATGAAGAAGTAGAATCAGATTTCCATGAAGAAGTAGAATCAGATTTCCATGAAGAAGTAGAATCAGATTTCCATGAAGAAGTAGAATCAGATTTCCATGAAGAAGTAGAATCAGATTTCCATGAAGAAGTAGAATCAGATTTCCATGAAGAAGTAGAATCAGATTTCCATGAAGAAGTAGAATCAGATTTCCATGAAGAAGTAGAATCAGATTTCCATGAAGAAGTAGAATCAGATTTCCATGAAGAAGTAGAATCAGATTTCCATGAAGAAGTAGAATCAGATTTCCATGAAGAAGTAGAATCAGATTTCCATGAAGAAGTAGAATCAGATTTCCATGAAGAAGTAGAATCAGATTTCCATGAAGAAGTAGAATCAGATTTCCATGAAGAAGTAGAATCAGATTTCCATGAAGAAGTAGAATCAGATTTCCATGAAGAAGTAGAATCAGATTTCCATGAAGAAGTAGAATCAGATTTCCATGAAGAAGTAGAATCAGATTTCCATGAAGAAGTAGAATCAGATTTCCATGAAGAAGTAGAATCAGATTTCCATGAAGAAGTAGAATCAGATTTCCATGAAGAAGTAGAATCAGATTTCCATGAAGAAGTAGAATCAGATTTCCATGAAGAAGTAGAATCAGATTTCCATGAAGAAGTAGAATCAGATTTCCATGAAGAAGTAGAATCAGATTTCCATGAAGAAGTAGAATCAGATTTCCATGAAGAAGTAGAATCAGATTTCCATGAAGAAGTAGAATCAGATTTCCATGAAGAAGTAGAATCAGATTTCCATGAAGAAGTAGAATCAGATTTCCATGAAGAAGTAGAATCAGATTTCCATGAAGAAGTAGAATCAGATTTCCATGAAGAAGTAGAATCAGATTTCCATGAAGAAGTAGAATCAGATTTCCATGAAGAAGTAGAATCAGATTTCCATGAAGAAGTAGAATCAGATTTCCATGAAGAAGTAGAATCAGATTTCCATGAAGAAGTAGAATCAGATTTCCATGAAGAAGTAGAATCAGATTTCCATGAAGAAGTAGAATCAGATTTCCATGAAGAAGTAGAATCAGATTTCCATGAAGAAGTAGAATCAGATTTCCATGAAGAAGTAGAATCAGATTTCCATGAAGAAGTAGAATCAGATTTCCATGAAGAAGTAGAATCAGATTTCCATGAAGAAGTAGAATCAGATTTCCATGAAGAAGTAGAATCAGATTTCCATGAAGAAGTAGAATCAGATTTCCATGAAGAAGTAGAATCAGATTTCCATGAAGAAGTAGAATCAGATTTCCATGAAGAAGTAGAATCAGATTTCCATGAAGAAGTAGAATCAGATTTCCATGAAGAAGTAGAATCAGATTTCCATGAAGAAGTAGAATCAGATTTCCATGAAGAAGTAGAATCAGATTTCCATGAAGAAGTAGAATCAGATTTCCATGAAGAAGTAGAATCAGATTTCCATGAAGAAGTAGAATCAGATTTCCATGAAGAAGTAGAATCAGATTTCCATGAAGAAGTAGAATCAGATTTCCATGAAGAAGTAGAATCAGATTTCCATGAAGAAGTAGAATCAGATTTCCATGAAGAAGTAGAATCAGATTTCCATGAAGAAGTAGAATCAGATTTCCATGAAGAAGTAGAATCAGATTTCCATGAAGAAGTAGAATCAGATTTCCATGAAGAAGTAGAATCAGATTTCCATGAAGAAGTAGAATCAGATTTCCATGAAGAAGTAGAATCAGATTTCCATGAAGAAGTAGAATCAGATTTCCATGAAGAAGTAGAATCAGATTTCCATGAAGAAGTAGAATCAGATTTCCATGAAGAAGTAGAATCCAATGATTTCATATAAATCAAAAATACAAACATTTATGGGTCAATGCGAAAATGGTAGGATTAATATTATAAAAAATTTTTTAAGTCAAATGAATAT
>PYDT01001483.1:0-13544 GCA_004837865.1 Musa balbisiana | reverse complement strand
CTCCTCCCTAACATTCAAGTCTACTAATGAATTACCTGTAATAATTCGCAAATCTGGAATCGGCTAATTGGTACTCTGATAAGCACCGCGCTTAGAGATTTTCCGATTCGAAATTGCCGCGAAGCCTTGGGTTAGTAAAAAAAATGGCGCGTATTCCGAGCATTGGAATTCATATTCGATAAACCTCGTAAATCGTAAGAAAAGTAGGTTTTTTCGCTATGGGCCTAGCAAAAGAAAAATCGAGATAGGTTCCTGTAGGATTGGATTCCCCCTTGTAAAATCGGAGTGACGGTTTCCTTTCATCCGGCTCAAAGTAGTTACCTCAAAAAGGGGCATCTTCCTTATTTAAAAGTTTGTTCGAAAAACCCTACAAACAAAGAATACTCCTTAATAAAGTTCCACTAAGACCAAAACGATCATTCTCTTTTGGTACTTTAATTTTGCCGAATTACTTAGGACAAAATAAAATGTAGGATTTTTGAGTAGTCTACTTCCGTTCAAATATGACTCCCTAAAAGAATACTTGGGACCCGTAAAGGATTACTTGTCAATATTGATAAAAACCTTGTAAAAATACCCCCGTCCTATAACCAGCAGATTAAAGTACATATATAGTCCGTTTTAGGGATTGGCGATAACCATTCAGTGACTTTGGCACTGGAGTTCCAAAATGGATCGGGTCGGGTGAATTAGAGAATAGACAGACGTCTGTTGGAGACAGACGTCTGTTGGCATTCCGCCTTCCTCTCTTTCAGGGCCTATCCGAAAGAGAATCCAGTACTCATGGTCGTGAATATCTGAATAGGACGAACCGGCCTCCGTGGATATCTTTGCTTCGGAACAAAACAATTAGAATTAGGCTCGGTCAACCGGAATATGTATTATCCATATGGGGGATCTTCCAATTGAGAAGATCCATCGACCTGAGACGAAGAGAAAGGTCTATCTATTTTCTTTAGTTATTCAGTTAAACAATGATTCGTTATTGGAGCAGATAGCAACAAGCATTTCATCGGACATGCGTATTTTTTATTTTCCGATGGATTTACATGGTTTCATTAATGGAAATTGTTTGATGTAGTGAGTAATAGACTCTGGTTGTTCGCCGTTCAAGAATTCTTGTTTAGGCAGTTCATATCATCCATACATAGTGTTTTGATCTAAGATTTCAATTCTTCCATGTTTCAGCAGTAGCATATTGTTCCATGGAGCTAAGGTCCAAAATATGGAATAAAAAATGTTTCCACGACTCTACCACCCGGCCAATCCTGTTCCACTTAATCCCTTTTTCATGGCCACATATCTTTACGGCTAAGGAATGGGAAATCTTTCTCCTGTTACATGAATCAAATGTTTCATTTCATCCGAGAAAAGCCATCCCTTTCTCAACATTGTCTTTGTTATTTGATCCAATAGCGTCCGTTAGATAGGAACAGATTTGATAAATACTGATAACTCTCGGATAGAGTATTAGAAAGGAAAGATCCATTAGATAATGGACTATTGCTTCTAAGCCATCTCTGGCGATGAATCAACAATTCGAAGTACCTTTCTTGCGTATTCTTGATGAACCAGCATTTATACATAGATGTAGAAGGTTTTGTTTGGGAAGTAATAAGCACCTTTGACATCTCTTCATCTGCAAAGAATTCTCGACGTGAAAACACAGAGACAAAGGGCTGATCTTTGAATAGGAAAAAGAATGGATCCGCAGGGTCCCAAATGAATTGGCTTACTCGAAAAAAGCCTTGTTCTTGGAAGATCTATCTCGTGTCTGGTACTGCATGGTTTCACTCTGCAAGAACTCCGAATCATTCTCTTGAAGCTCATCCTCTTCATGATTAAAAGGTCCGCTTGCCCCGAGCCCGATAGAGAAAAGTGGGCTTTTCAATACAATCACATAGTTTGCCACAAGGGCGCCATATTCTAGGAGCCCAAACTATGTGATTGAATAAATCCTCCTTTATCTGTTGCAGGTCGACGACCTCTTCCTCTTCTTCAAACTCCGATTCGTATTTTTCATATAGAAATCTCTGATCAACGATAGAACAAGATCTGTTTTGCATCATATCTAACTGTTCGGACCGAAGAAGTAATGTCACTCGATTATTATCAAACTGACTGCAATCTTTTTCTGTCCGTGAGGGTCCCACCAGAGCGCCTTCTAATTCTATAGGCCATGCATGAACTAGATCAGAATCATTCTCAACGAATCTATAAGAAGTGATCCGATTTTTTTCATCAGGTCCGGGTGAAGACCAAAGATCTTGAGCGACCGATCCGGCAGAACAACTCAAAAGATAAAGAAGTATCGTTAATTTCTTCATGCTCGTTCCAAGTTCGAAGTACCATTTGTACAAATAAGAATCCCCTTCTGATCTCTTCTTCATATAGATAGATATAGGATCTAGGGGCAATTACTTAGAAGTACATTTTGTGCAACAGCCCTTCCTATCTGATAGAAAAGGATCCCATGATCCTGAACCGATCTTACCGGGATCGCAAATCCCAAGTTTGTCTATGAAGAGCTAATCTAATTGTATTAGTTTCTATAATGATTCTTCTGTGTAATACTAATTGATAGGGCCTCATTGATAAGTGCTACAAGATCTCGTACATTGGAACCCATGGTTATGGACCCCAATCCGTTAGTATGGAACATTTCTTTTCCAAGTGAAATCCCTAGTATATGAAAGAATGAAAAAGTGCTTTCGTTGTTGCGGAATAAGAAGCCTTCGTATCTTAATGCATGTATTTAATTTATTCGGAGCTATTAGAGCGGGATCCACTTTTTGGGGAATATGAGTAGGAGCATAACAAGAATATTTCTAGTGGAACATCTTTCACAATCTCTGGAGAGATAGTTCTCTAATAGACCGAGGGATAAGTAATTCGACTCATTCATATACAGATCATGAATGTTTGGAATCAATATCGATATCGTCACTATCATCAATATCGATATCGTCACTATCATCAATATCGATATCGTCACTATCATCAATATCGATATCGTCACTATCATCAATATCGATATCGTCACTATCATCAATATCGATATCGTCACTATCATCAATATCGATATCGTCACTATCATCAATATCGATATCGTCACTATCATCAATATCGATATCGTCACTATCATCAATATCGATATCGTCACTATCATCAATATCGATATCGTCACTATCATCAATATCGATATCGTCACTATCATCAATATCGATATCGTCACTATCATCAATATCGATATCGTCACTATCATCAATATCGATATCGTCACTATCATCAATATCGATATCGTCACTATCATCAATATCGATATCGTCACTATCATCAATATCGATATCGTCACTATCATCAATATCGATATCGTCACTATCATCAATATCGATATCGTCACTATCATCAATATCGATATCGTCACTATCATCAATATCGATATCGTCACTATCATCAATATCGATATCGTCACTATCATCAATATCGATATCGTCACTATCATCAATATCGATATCGTCACTATCATCAATATCGATATCGTCACTATCATCAATATCGATATCGTCACTATCATCAATATCGATATCGTCACTATCATCAATATCGATATCGTCACTATCATCAATATCGATATCGTCACTATCATCAATATCGATATCGTCACTATCATCAATATCGATATCGTCACTATCATCAATATCGATATCGTCACTATCATCAATATCGATATCGTCACTATCATCAATATCGATATCGTCACTATCATCAATATCGATATCGTCACTATCATCAATATCGATATCGTCACTATCATCAATATCGATATCGTCACTATCATCAATATCGATATCGTCACTATCATCAATATCGATATCGTCACTATCATCAATATCGATATCGTCACTATCATCAATATCGATATCGTCACTATCATCAATATCGATATCGTCACTATCATCAATATCGATATCGTCACTATCATCAATATCGATATCGTCACTATCATCAATATCGATATCGTCACTATCATCAATATCGATATCGTCACTATCATCAATATCGATATCGTCACTATCATCAATATCGATATCGTCACTATCATCAATATCGATATCGTCACTATCATCAATATCGATATCGTCACTATCATCAATATCGATATCGTCACTATCATCAATATCGATATCGTCACTATCATCAATATCGATATCGTCACTATCATCAATATCGATATCGTCACTATCATCAATATCGATATCGTCACTATCATCAATATCGATATCGTCACTATCATCAATATCGATATCGTCACTATCATCAATATCGATATCGTCACTATCATCAATATCGATATCGTCACTATCATCAATATCGATATCGTCACTATCATCAATATCGTCACTATCATCAAAATCGATATCATCAATAAAATAATCTTTAGGCTTGTCATCCGGGAACTTGTTCGGAAATACCGTAATGAAAGGAACATAGGGGTTTGTCGCTAGGTATTTGACCAAATAGGATCGTCCAGTTCCTATAGAACCTATCACTAAATACTCCTAGAAGGGGATAGGGCTAAGCGGAGCGAAAAGGGTTTTCCATGAGATGGGAAATGAAAACTATTAGCCCCACACGAGGTTTGTGAATAAGTAATTGTCTGATAATGAGCAAGGAATATCCGTCTTTCTGCTAAACAGGATCCATTGAACTCATAATTCATTATATACTTGTCAACTAAGTATCGTAAGTAAATTGATCCGGTTGTTCAATCATTTGATAACCAGAGTCATTCTTTGATAAATGATCACTATGAGTCAGACTCAATAGAATTTGATCAATCCTTTTTTCTGTCGTTAAGGTGGAGAACTGAACCAAGAATTCTCTTTCTTCACATCAATCGAATCACTGTTCGCGACCCAGGATTCTATTTTCTCATCAATCCAATCACCGTTCACCTTTTTTCTTTTTCTTATCAATGAATAGATCTCTTTACTGTACGACTTAGATGTCTCGTATTTCTCGAAAAGTGATTCGATTGATGGGATTTGATATGATACTTATGAGATTGATGGGATTTGATATGATACTTATGAGATCGATGAGATTGATATTCAAATATTTCTTCCTAGAACGTATTGATTTGACCCCACAAGCGACCAATGCATGTTGCCACCAAAAGCAAAAGCAAAAAAAAAAAAACCCCGTATTTCTTCCAGAGAATCTCCTAATTGTTTCAGAACAACTAGAAAGAGATTCTTTAACCAGAAAGAATTCAGTTCAGATGTAGGATACCCATCCAAAAGTTTTCGCAACTCAATCATGTATGATGGAATCATCAAAGATTTGATCTTTTCTAACTCTGTCTGTAACTCACTAGAGGCTTGGGAAACAAAGAGAAGATGTATACGAACGAGATATCCAGCAACAAGAAGAAGGAAAAAGATTGAATAGAGGAACTCCAACTCCCGAGCATTTGTTGATCTCAGATGTGTCCATATCAATGGAACGGGTGACTCATTATTTCGATGAATCATTTCTTCGGACAGAAGAAGATTCTGTAAACACTCCCTCGAAATCTCACTTATCGAGTCCATGTGGAAGAATCTTCTGAGGAATTGGCCATGATATATCTGATCCATGCATAATATCATGAAAAATGGATACAAATTTTAAAATGGATACAAATTTGTGACTGCTACTTAGTATCGACAATGGGTCTGAAAAAGTATCTAAAAGGGTGAAATTTAGATATTTGCACTCTGTCGAAGTAAGGAACCATGGCATATATGTTTGGAACGGATTCCATTTTGTTTGGAACAGATTCCATTTTGAGAGATTTGAAAAAGCACTATCTCGTTGAAAGGTTCTATACATCTGCCGTTTCTCAACGCATTTCTTTAGAGAAAGACTCCGTTTTTTTTTCCTCTTTCCGGATGGTAAATATTTCTCAGAACATGGAGTGTGAATCAAACCCATGTTTGAATTGAAACTGAGATACCGATGCAAGTTCTTCCCTTCTGAATCAGATAGATTCATATCTGAAAGAGGCTGACAATAAGTTCTTCCAAAATTGACTCTTTGTTTCTCTGTTAGAGGTGTTGCAGAAATGTCTGCGATCGAGTAAATAGCTCTACGAACGAATGGCTCGGATCGAATTGGAAAACGGAAAGATTTGTACAAGTTATACTTTTGTCACCACTTTGTGGAAAATCTTTAGGTATGAATATGTTAGATACCTGTGACTCGATTGGTGAAATAGTCTCTCTCTCCAAAAAAATATGTTTTTTTTTACCGACGCACGAAGAAAATATTTTGTTGCGAATGAAAAAAGGGAAGTGACTTGGACAAAAAGGGAAGTGACTTGGACAAAAAGGGAAGTGACTTGGACAAAAAGGGAAGTGACTTGGACAAAAAGAAACGAAGTGACTTGGACAAAAAGGGAAGTGACTTGGACAAAAAGGGAAGTGACTTGGACAAAAAGGGAAGTGACTTGGACAAAAAGGGAAGTGACTTGGACAAAAAGGGAAGTGACTTGGACAAAAAGGGAAGTGACTTGGACAAAAAGGGAAGTGACTTGGACAAAAAGGGAAGTGACTTGGACAAAAAGGGAAGTGACTTGGACAAAAAGGGAAGTGACTTGGACAAAAAGGGAAGTGACTTGGACAAAAAGGGAAGTGACTTGGACAAAAAGGGAAGTGACTTGGACAAAAAGGGAAGTGACTTGGACAAAAAGGGAAGTGACTTGGACAAAAAGGGAAGTGACTTGGACAAAAAGGGAAGTGACTTGGACAAAAAGGGAAGTGACTTGGACAAAAAGGGAAGTGACTTGGACAAAAAGGGAAGTGACTTGGACAAAAAGGGAAGTGACTTGGACAAAAAGGGAAGTGACTTGGACAAAAAGGGAAGTGACTTGGACAAAAAGGGAAGTGACTTGGACAAAAAGGGAAGTGACTTGGACAAAAAGGGAAGTGACTTGGACAAAAAGGGAAGTGACTTGGACAAAAAGGGAAGTGACTTGGACAAAAAGGGAAGTGACTTGGACAAAAAGGGAAGTGACTTGGACAAAAAGGGAAGTGACTTGGACAAAAAGGGAAGTGACTTGGACAAAAAGGGAAGTGACTTGGACAAAAAGGGAAGTGACTTGGACAAAAAGGGAAGTGACTTGGACAAAAAGGGAAGTGACTTGGACAAAAAGGGAAGTGACTTGGACAAAAAGGGAAGTGACTTGGACAAAAAGGGAAGTGACTTGGACAAAAAGGGAAGTGACTTGGACAAAAAGGGAAGTGACTTGGACAAAAAGGGAAGTGACTTGGACAAAAAGGGAAGTGACTTGGACAAAAAGGGAAGTGACTTGGACAAAAAGGGAAGTGACTTGGACAAAAAGGGAAGTGACTTGGACAAAAAGGGAAGTGACTTGGACAAAAAGGGAAGTGACTTGGACAAAAAGGGAAGTGACTTGGACAAAAAGGGAAGTGACTTGGACAAAAAGGGAAGTGACTTGGACAAAAAGGGAAGTGACTTGGACAAAAAGGGAAGTGACTTGGACAAAAAGGGAAGTGACTTGGACAAAAAGGGAAGTGACTTGGACAAAAAGGGAAGTGACTTGGACAAAAAGGGAAGTGACTTGGACAAAAAGGGAAGTGACTTGGACAAAAAGGGAAGTGACTTGGACAAAAAGGGAAGTGACTTGGACAAAAAGGGAAGTGACTTGGACAAAAAGGGAAGTGACTTGGACAAAAAGGGAAGTGACTTGGACAAAAAGGGAAGTGACTTGGACAAAAAGGGAAGTGACTTGGACAAAAAGGGAAGTGACTTGGACAAAAAGGGAAGTGACTTGGACAAAAAGGGAAGTGACTTGGACAAAAAGGGAAGTGACTTGGACAAAAAGGGAAGTGACTTGGACAAAAAGGGAAGTGACTTGGACAAAAAGGGAAGTGACTTGGACAAAAAGGGAAGTGACTTGGACAAAAAGGGAAGTGACTTGGACAAAAAGGGAAGTGACTTGGACAAAAAGGGAAGTGACTTGGACAAAAAGGGAAGTGACTTGGACAAAAAGGGAAGTGACTTGGACAAAAAGGGAAGTGACTTGGACAAAAAGGGAAGTGACTTGGACAAAAAGGGAAGTGACTTGGACAAAAAGGGAAGTGACTTGGACAAAAAGGGAAGTGACTTGGACAAAAAGGGAAGTGACTTGGACAAAAAGGGAAGTGACTTGGACAAAAAGGGAAGTGACTTGGACAAAAAGGGAAGTGACTTGGACAAAAAGGGAAGTGACTTGGACAAAAAGGGAAGTGACTTGGACAAAAAGGGAAGTGACTTGGACAAAAAGGGAAGTGACTTGGACAAAAAGGGAAGTGACTTGGACAAAAAGGGAAGTGACTTGGACAAAAAGGGAAGTGACTTGGACAAAAAGGGAAGTGACTTGGACAAAAAGGGAAGTGACTTGGACAAAAAGGGAAGTGACTTGGACAAAAAGGGAAGTGACTTGGACAAAAAGGGAAGTGACTTGGACAAAAAGGGAAGTGACTTGGACAAAAAGGGAAGTGACTTGGACAAAAAGGGAAGTGACTTGGACAAAAAGGGAAGTGACTTGGACAAAAAGGGAAGTGACTTGGACAAAAAGGGAAGTGACTTGGACAAAAAGGGAAGTGACTTGGACAAAAAGGGAAGTGACTTGGACAAAAAGGGAAGTGACTTGGACAAAAAGGGAAGTGACTTGGACAAAAAGGGAAGTGACTTGGACAAAAAGGGAAGTGACTTGGACAAAAAGGGAAGTGACTTGGACAAAAAGGGAAGTGACTTGGACAAAAAGGGAAGTGACTTGGACAAAAAGGGAAGTGACTTGGACAAAAAGGGAAGTGACTTGGACAAAAAGGGAAGTGACTTGGACAAAAAGGGAAGTGACTTGGACAAAAAGGGAAGTGACTTGGACAAAAAGGGAAGTGACTTGGACAAAAAGGGAAGTGACTTGGACAAAAAGGGAAGTGACTTGGACAAAAAGGGAAGTGACTTGGACAAAAAGGGAAGTGACTTGGACAAAAAGGGAAGTGACTTGGACAAAAAGGGAAGTGACTTGGACAAAAAGGGAAGTGACTTGGACAAAAAGAAACGAAGTGACTTAGACAAATTTTGTTTGTCGATAGCCTCGGACCAATCAATCGAATATTGATTAATACGTAACCGATCGAACACTACTTGAAAACGGTTCTTCTGTTCAGAAACGAAATGTTCCAAATGTTCCTGGAAATTCTTGCTCTCATTGGACCATTTGTATCTATATACATCAGGATCCCGATTCATGGATCTCTCGGTTCGAGAAAAAAGAGGATCAAACCATTTCTTCTGACTCTTTTTCAAATTCGATAAATGTTGGTGATCGTATATTTCATTATAGTTATATGATTCAGAGTATCATTTCCTATTTGATCCCTTTGAATTCCATATTCGAAGTTGCGATCGGATCTATTCATTAAAAAGAATCGATTAGATACATTTCTTATGTACCCATAGGTGCTATATTGGATTTGAATCAGATTTCGGATCAATCTATATTGATTGACTGCCTCCATTATGTTGTTGCTAGCAAATACCGCTGTTTTTAGTTTGGATCTTCCGAATCATCCCGCAGTAGATCCGGACCGATTTTTTCTGATCCTTCGATAAAAAGATTCATTCTCTTCATAAAAAGAGGAGGTAGAACCAATAAAGATTTCTTTTTCGATTCATCTCTGGAGTTGAATACCTCATTCAAGAATTTTTTTGATCCAACCCGTAGGAATCAATAGAAAAGGCAAATCCCCTATGATACACCAGATCCGGCTCGGTTATTGATAGAGTGAATAGATCTGCCATTTCTTGAAATCTCTCTTCTGATTCAAAATCGTGGTGTAACGTGTATCCCCTTTTGTTCCGGTCATGGAATAGATGAAATAAATCAAAAAATGGATTTTTGTTCAAGAATGAAATCTTATTGGAACTGTCCATATCCGGTTCATCCTTCGGAACCATATTCACATCCCGGATCTGATGAAATAGGATGAATTGAGACGGTATTTTGTAAATACATAATTATCTTGAATATATCAACCATTTCTTTATTTTCCAATCGCCTGGAAGGGACAAAAGAAACATCTTGTTTTTTCTTCAAAAATTTCTGATCTCTAGTGGACCTCTCAATAGGATTCGAACCCAGATGAAGTTCTGACCATCTGTCAGAGAAAAAAGAACGAATTGATCTTGTAGGATTCCCAAGAAATTCTTCGATTTCTTCCGGAAGCAGATGATTATTCATCTGCTTCTCACGTTCCGTGAATAGCCGGGACATTGAGGAAGATCCAAAAAGGCATTTCGGGAATCGATCTGATTCTATCTCTGTTCGTTCCGTTTGAAGAAAGGAAGGATCCCAAAGAATCGATCTTTCTTTAGTTGCTGAATGTCTGTTGATCGATCAATGTGGGATATTCTGAATCCTCATTTCTAATGGAATCGAAATGATCTATGGATTGATCAGAAGATCCTTTCAATTGGCTAGAATCCCTTACTTGAACGAAAATAGATCTTGTGGAATCATATTGAATATTTGACAATACATTCCGTACCTTGCTAAAAAACCGATCCTTGTTTACCAACCACACATTGTCTAACCAAATCAAAATTCTCTCTCGATACGTTCCTCAAAAAATCCGATTCGTGCTGATTCTTCCCCCAACTAACGAAGAGATCTTGGCGGAATTGCCACATATGAAATTGAACACAATTTTGCAAAGAAATACCCCACTTGTTTCTCGAGAAGAGATGGGAAACATGCTCAATATCATTTGATTGAATAGTTGCCTCAGCTCCTTGTTGTTTGAAGAAACCCTCCCCTTCAATTGGTCTTTTTTCACGAAAAGCAGACATGAGATAACAAATCAAGTCTTTCCCTAAGATTTCGAATAGCTGTCCCAAATTCAAGTTGATTATGTTTCGCTTCTTCCTCGGAGAAAGACGATCAAACAATTCCCAATCATGGTCCTTGCGGATCGGATCATCCGTATAGGATAAAAAAAGAAACTCCAGATATTCGCTATCTTTCTCTTTGAATGAGATCTTAATTCCAGCTACGGTTTCATTAGATATCTTACAACTAGAATCCCTCTTTTTTCCGATCCGGTTCCTCCACCACCGCGAACTCCGGTTAGATTCAGGCATGATACACTTTTTATTTATTGGGAGAACCCAAGTACTCTCTTGCGGATCCATGAAACAACTCTCAGAAATCTTTTTCCCTTTTGGAAGATACAGGAACGAACAATCAACCTATTGATATTGGAAGACCGAAAAGATTCTTCCAATGTCTCATTTCTGGGTCCAATGGAATTCATAGGTATAGGAAGAAGCTCCATCAAATAGAGATTTTTTCTTTCGACCATCTTTCGATTGTTAATACGAGATATAAGGACCGCTACTACAAGCAGTACTACACCTTTGATTACACCTTTGATCATGAAATATCGATTGCTTGTTGAACCCTGCGAATCACGTGAAAGTAGGGTACTCCAAATTCGGGGGTCAAAAAGTTTCATAAAGCGTTCTTGATGGAAAAAAATGTATTTGATCCACGAATCTAAGAAATAGTGAGAATTCTTGATCTCTCTCAATATCTCTCTCAATTCGACGATCCAGAATTTGAATTGATGTCGTCCCATAAATCCCTCCTAAAGATTTTATTTCAACTAAAGATTTTATTTCAATTGGAATTTGGTTATTTATACATTTACGATATACTTATTTATACGATATACTTATTTACGATATACTTATTTATACGATATACTTATTTATACATTTACGATATACTTATTTATACGATATACTTATTTATACGATATACTTATTTACGATATACTTATTTATACGATATACTTATTTACGATATACTTATTTACGATATACTTATTTATACATTTACGATATACTTATTATACGATATACTTATTTATACGATAATACGTATTTACGATATACTATATTATACGATATACTTATTTACGATATACGTATCTTATTTATACGATATACTTATTTACGATATACTTATTTACGATATACTTATTTACGATATACTTATTTACGATATACGATGATCTCTGTTAAGCATCCATGGCTGAATGGTTAAAGCGCCCAACTCATAATTGGCAAATTCGTAGGTTCAATTCCTGCTGGATGCACACCAATGGGAACGTTCAATAAGTCTATTGGATTGGCTCTGTATCAATGGAATCTCATCATCCATACATAACGAATTGGTATGTTATATTCATACCATAACATATGAACAGTAAGAAACTAGAATTCGTATCGATACTGGAACTCATAGGGAAGAAAATGGATTTATGGATGGAATCAAATATGCAGTAGTTACAGAAAAAAGTATTCGTTATTGGGGAACAATCAATATACTCTAATGTCGAATCAGGATCAACTAGGACAGAAATAAAGCATTGGGTCGAACTCTTCTTTGGTGTCAAGGTAATAGCTATGAATAGTCATCGACTTCCGGGAAAGGGTAGAAGAATGGGACCTATTATGGGACATACAATGCATTACAGACGTATGATCATTACGCTTCAACCGGGTTATTCTATTCCACCTCTTATAGAGAAAAGAACTTAAAGCAAAATACTTAATAACACGGCGATACATTTATACAAAACTTCTACCCGAGCACACGCAATGGAGCCGTAAACAGTCAAGTGAAATCCAATCCACGAAATAATTTGATTATGGACAGCATCGTTGTAGTAAAGGTCGTAATGCAGAGGAATCATTACCGCACGGCATAGAGGGGGAGGTCATAAGCGTCTATACCGTAAAATCGATTTTCGACGGAATGAAAAAGACATATATGGTAGAATCGTAACCATAGAATACGACCCTAATCGAAATGCATACATTTGTCTCATACACTATGGGGATGGTGAGAAGAGATATATTTTACATCCCAGAGGGGCTATAATTGGAGATACCATTGTTTGGTACAGAAGTTCCTATATCAATGGAAATGCTCTACTTTGGACGTGGCGGTTGACTATTGATTTCAAACGTTATTGAAGTAACCAATCTACTCAGCGGTTTACGACGAAACCTAGAAATCGATCACTGATCCAATTTGAGTACCTCTACGGATGACCTCAACAGATAAACTGTGGAGAACGGCATGCAATTGATTGAGTTCAGTAGTCCTCTAGAAATTATTACTCTGGAGAATGGTAATATTGGAGAAACAAACTTGTTTGAAGCACGCACAGAACGGAGCGCCCGCGTGTGTTTCAAGAGAGGAGGGAAGGGTTTATTCACATTAATTTGATGGTAGAGGAGAATTGAAAGCTAAGCAGTGGTAATTAAGATCCCCCCGGGGAAAAAGAGAGAGGTCTCTACGTTATCCCGTAATATGTGGAAGTATCGAGTAATTTATAGGTCATACGGTCTGAAGTACATGAAGAACATAAGCCAGATGCGGAACGGGCGAGACCTAGGATGATAGAAGATCATAACATGAG
>PYDT01001191.1:0-13674 GCA_004837865.1 Musa balbisiana | reverse complement strand
TTTTTTTTTTTTTTTTTTTTTTTTTTTTTTTTTTTTTTTTTTTTTTTTTTTTTTTTTTTTTTTTTTTTTTTTTTTTTTTTTTTTTTTTTTTTTTTTTTTTTTTTTTTTTTTTTTTTTTTTTTTTTTTTTTTTTTTTTTTTTTTTTTTTTTTTTTTTTTTTTTTTTTTTTTTTTTTTTTTTTTTTTTTTTTTTTTTTTTTTTTTTTTTTTCCAGGCAAGGAGTTGCAACGTATGAAAGTTCTTAATGTTTTGGGTACACCGTCAAATGATCATTCATCCACTCCAAGTCAGGCACCCTTTTCTCTTGCAAGCAGAGCTCCAGAGCCATAAATACTTCCTTGTTCGAGTGTGTAAGAGAACATATTGTTTTAAGGAATTTTTGTACTTGTTTTCTGCTTTAGTTTAGATTAACTTAATTCACGTGTCTCTCGGAGTAACATGTAAAAGTTTATTATTATCGGATGATGTTTTATTTGTATGATCTTTAAATGAACAAGTTATTGGTTGTCAATATCAGCATTCTGTGCCTGATGATGCACCCACCATGTTTATAGGTTATTTCTTGCTTTGTCTGTAGATAATGATCAATCATTAGGCTTCATCTTTGAGAATTTACAGATTATTAATTCTCACACAGATCTGATGCACCAAATTGTCATGAGTTACACAGTAGTAATGATCCAACTATTATTGGTTGGTGAGAGCTGATTTCTCTTTGTTGCTATTACCTGTCAATGCCACTTTGATCTTATCATGCTGTCTTTCTAGTGTCATGGATTTCAAGACGTCCTGTCTCAATTTACATGTTTTAATTGAACAATTGAACTAGTGATTTGATACATAAGTCCACCAAAGAAAAAGTATAGAAATTCTACAAAACATTGGAGCTAATGTGCAGCAAACAAGGTGTTCAATACGCGAATTGCAATCATGGAAGGAAAGGAGTTAGCTTATAATCGAATCGGATTCTGAGTTGATTATTGTAAAGATTTACAGTAAAATCTCAAGATTTTACTCAAATTCTTTATAAAGATTTGCGGAGCATACTATTATGCATGTATACGAAAAGAAAAAAATAGTATGTGCTAATTGGTTTTTCTGTTTTTTTGGTAAGCGCAATGCCCAAAAGGCCTCTGCTCATTTTTTGTGTTTTGATGAACAAGCTGTTTGCTATCGCAGAATTTTGAGGTAATATATTTACTACCCTTTTTACAAAAATAAAAAAGAACATCAGCACATGTACATACATACAATTACAACCATCCAATGTACAAGTACATATAGACAAAATCAATCTGTTCATAGAAATATACAAGCGTTTGCCTTCTTTCGATGCATATATTGTAGATGCAAGTTCCAGTCTGGTCCTCAGATTTGCATCCACATCCAGCAAATTGGAAGTTCTTATGTACATATGCATATAACCCTGAGCTCATCTTGCCTTCTTGACATTCTCTTGCACAGCAAGACCTCTGGCGTTCTCCCCATCGGCCAGTCGTTTTGCACTGTCATAGATCCCATGGCTGGTCTCTGAGACATACAACTGTGTCGCCACATGGTCAAGCGCAAGCGACACCTCACGCATGGTGGGTCGGATGTGGGGCTGATCATGAAGACACATGGTGGTGATCATAGCCAGCTGGTGGAAGGGACGGATCGGGTAGTGCCCTTGCAGCAATGGGTCAGCCAGCTGAGAGAACTTCCTCCTGTCCTTGATAAAAGGGCGCGACTGGAAAAGAAGACAAAATCATTAACTGATGCACGATAAAATTGAGATTTTAATGTAGCAGGAAGAAAATTTCGATCGAAGAAACAGAGAAATTGTACAACTTCACATGCAGTCTAAGTATCACATTAGTAACTCACAGGTATAGGAAGAAATTTAAGTATTCAAGTATGTAATTAGAAGCTATATGTAATTGCTAATTTGGCAAAAAGCTATTGGTAGCATTTCAGAGAAGATTTAGCTGACTACATAATCTTGAAATTTGGTGGAAACTAAAACAACTTTTTACTAATATGAATGATGGAAAAACAACAATGAAACTATGATAACTTTATGCTTTACAGGAACAAACACACTGAGGTCTCTATTTATGAGAATATATAGAATCAAATCCCATAAAAGCTGGGTAAAAGAAAACAAGAGCAGTATCAATTTTAGCTAATTGCGATAAAGATGAAACAAATTGCAAGCAAAAGAACTAAGATTTCTTTCAAATCACTGTGTAGTAGAATCCTGAACCACTGAAAACTTCAATTTTCCAAACTGGGTATTAGCATTAATCATAAGTAGAAGATGGCACCAAGAACCAGATCCAAATGTTAAAATGTATTTATGCAAGTAAACACGTACCCATACGATTAAATTCTGCTCCCCCAATCTCTTGGTAAAGTCGAATGCCTTTCGTCCAGTAATCAGCTCCAGTAGAACGACACCAAAGCTATAAACATCAGACTTCACTGTCAATTTACCACTCATGGCATAGTCTGGAGCACAGTAGCCATATGTCCCCATCACCCTCGTCGAAACATGAGTGTTGTCACCAACAGGTCCAAGTTTTGCTAGACCAAAGTCGGAGAGCTTAGGGTTGAACTCATTGTCTAAGAGTATGTTGGAAGATTTTAGGTCACGGTATATGACAGGTGGGTTAACCACATCATGCAAATATGTGAGCCCTTTTGCGGCACCAACAGCAATTTTTATCCGGGTATTCCAATCAAGTGGCTCTTTCTGAGGAGGCAAATCTGGAGAAACAGAAGAAAAGCCCACGAGTAAAATGTCCCTGATGAATCAACTAAAACTTCAACCAGTTGGAATAATGATACCCAAAAGGCTACATGAAATTATATTTTATTCGGATGAAGTTAGAAATATAATTTGATCTTACAACATAAGAAAGCAAATAAGTTGAATGCCTGACAACCAAGAAAAGCAAGATGGCACCAAATATAAAAACAATGTCATATGTAAACTACGACCATCAGTATGTGTATTAACATTGGCTGATAAGGTTCATAATTCACATGGTTGAAATTGCTCAATTGAATGAAAGAACTAAAATGATAATATGGGAAATAAGTGGCTAATGAACATTGAGAACTAAAATAAAGCATGGAATTTGGTCAGATTTTCTTAGAGCTAACACCCAACTTGGTTCTCATCAGGATCAGATCATGAAGTTAACATTGCTACATGTCAAAGTGATACAGTTGGGGAACATACATGAAATGCAAATATGAACTTAACAAGTGCAAAGGATGCCAAGGTGATTGGGTTCTACAATCTCAGCATATAAGCATATCTATACACCGATGTGTAGCAACACTACTATCCGTGTAAAGGCAACAAATAACAGTTTACGAATTTGGTTTCAACAACATTTATCATCATCTAACAAGCTTCTAATCTTGATATCCTTGTTGAGATGCACACATCAGGCATTTCCATGATCACCTTGTCGCGGCAAGTGTATCACATTTTTATGCGGATAAATCATAAGGTATTTACAGCAATACTTCAACAAAGACTCGAAACTGCTGGAAATAACACATAGATGCTCTTGTTTAGCAACCAAAGGGATAGGGAAGAAGCATACCAAATAGGTGATGTTCCAAGCTACCCTGCGGCATGTACTCGTATACCAAGAGCCTCTCGTCTCCTTCAGCACAGTATCCAATCAAGCTGACGAGGTTTATGTGGTGCAGCATTGTCAGCATCAGGCACTCAACAAGGAATTCTTGGCTGCCCTGCATCCCGTTCCTATTGAGCTGCTTGACTGCCACAACCTATTCGTCAATATGCCAAGCCTGTTTGCGATCAATGCGCCATCGAAAACGAAGCTTCTTGGTGCTGCCGAGGAAGCAACCTTCAAGAAGAAGAGGAGGAGGAGGAGAGGAATTGCTTGCCTGGCCAGATTCCAAGTGCCCCTTGAATACCCTTCCGAAGCCACCTTCTCCTATCAAGTTCTTCGGCTTGAAGTTTCGAGTGGCGGCCGCCAGCTCCCGGAAGGTAAAACTCCGAGCTAAGCTCTTCTCCCCATACGGAGAACATGCTATCTTCTCCAATTCTGCACCACCAAGAAACCAAGAACACGAAGATTTCCATCCGAGGAGATAATTTGAAACAAAAACCTTCGAACGTAGCAGGGAATTCACACGAACCTTCGGAATCATCGAACTGACGCAACGACGGGGAGCCGACACTGCCCTCGGCGGCCCGCTTCCGAGCATTGCGGTGATGATAACTCACGCAAGAGAAGCAGTTCATCTCTCCTTCTCTGGTGCCCGCTCCAAGGGGACACCAAACCTAAGAATAATCTTAATGCCGGACTCTCTCTCTCTCTCTCTCTCTCTCTCTCTCTCTCTCTCTCTCTCTCTCTCTCTCTCTCTCTCTCTCTCTCTCTCTCTCTCTCTCTCTCTCTCTCTCTCTCTCTCTCTCTCTCTCTCTCTCTCTCTCTCTCTCTCTCTCTCTCTCTCTCTCTCTCTCTCTCTCTCTCTCTCTCTCTCTCTCTCTCTCTCTCTCTCTCTCTCTCTCTCTCTCTCTCTCTCTCTCTCTCTCTCTCTCTCTCTCTCTCTCTCTCTCTCTCTCTCTCTCTCTCTCTCTCTCTCTCTCTCTCTCTCTCTCTCTCTCTCTCTCTCTCTCTCTCTCTCTCTCTCTCTCTCTCTCTCTCTCTCTCTCTCTCTCTCTCTCTCTCTCTCTCTCTCTCTCTCTCTCTCTCTCTCTCTCTCTCTCTCTCTCTCTCTCTCTCTCTCTCTCTCTCTCTCTCTCTCTCTCTCTCTCTCTCTCTCTCTCTCTCTCTCTCTCTCTCTCTCTCTCTCTCTCTCTCTCTCTCTCTCTCTCTCTCTCTCTCTCTCTCTCTCTCTCTCTCTCTCTCTCTCTCTCTCTCTCTCTCTCTCTCTCTCTCTCTCTCTCTCTCTCTCTCTCTCTCTCTCTCTCTCTCTCTCTCTCTCTCTCTCTCTCTCTCTCTCTCTCTCTCTCTCTCTCTCTCTCTCTCTCTCTCTCTCTCTCTCTCTCTCTCTCTCTCTCTCTCTCTCTCTCTCTCTCTCTCTCTCTCTCTCTCTCTCTCTCTCTCTCTCTCTCTCTCTCTCTCTCTCTCTCTCTCTCTCTCTCTCTCTCTCTCTCTCTCTCTCTCTCTCTCTCTCTCTCTCTCTCTCTCTCTCTCTCTCTCTCTCTCTCTCTCTCTCTCTCTCTCTCTCTCTCTCTCTCTCTCTCTCTCTCTCTCTCTCTCTCTCTCTCTCTCTCTCTCTCTCTCTCTCTCTCTCTCTCTCTCTCTCTCTCTCTCTCTCTCTCTCTCTCTCTCTCTCTCTCTCTCTCTCTCTCTCTCTCTCTCTCTCTCTCTCTCTCTCTCTCTCTCTCTCTCTCTCTCTCTCTCTCTCTCTCTCTCTCTCTCTCTCTCTCTCTCTCTCTCTCTCTCTCTCTCTCTCTCTCTCTCTCTCTCTCTCTCTCTCTCTCTCTCTCTCTCTCTCTCTCTCTCTCTCTCTCTCTCTCTCTCTCTCTCTCTCTCTCTCTCTCTCTCTCTCTCTCTCTCTCTCTCTCTCTCTCTCTCTCTCTCTCTCTCTCTCTCTCTCTCTCTCTCTCTCTCTCTCTCTCTCTCTCTCTCTCTCTCTCTCTCTCTCTCTCTCTCTCTCTCTCTCTCTCTCTCTCTCTCTCTCTCTCTCTCTCTCTCTCTCTCTCTCTCTCTCTCTCTCTCTCTCTCTCTCTCTCTCTCTCTCTCTCTCTCTCTCTCTCTCTCTCTCTCTCTCTCTCTCTCTCTCTCTCTCTTTGAACTCAGATGAAACTAATAATAGATTAGCTAACTTAATCAGTAAACATCTTGATATTTTATTGTAATATATGCGTTCGAATTCCGTTTTAATTATTTATTTATTATAAAAAATAAATTAATTAAAATAATTGTCCAAAAAAAAAAACAAGTTTTCGAAGATTTTTTCTACTAAACAACAAGAATGATTTTGTTATATCTTCATTCTTCTTGGATCCAAATGTTTTTTTTCTTAATCCATAATACAATGTTTACGGTCAAGCATATTAGTGTTTGGAAATGTGAGGTATAATTTATTTTCTTGAACATTATGAGCTTGATGCAAGGTTTTTAATTTTGATGTATATCGTCTGATACGGACTGTACGTATCGGTCCGAGAGGATATCGGTATGCAGACCATTTTTTACTGGGCAGTATCGGTGCTTTGACCTGTATCGAATGATATGGAATCTGTACCAGATGGTAATGATCGAAATACGATCGTTACTAAGATGTATCGATCATTATACTTCAGATTTTGATTATTACTAAGGTGCATCGATTGGTATACCCTAGATTTTGATCGTTATCGAGACGTACCAATCAGTACACTTCGATATTTTTGGAGTATTACCTCCAGATATTTTTAAAGATTTTTTAGTTTTATTTAGGTGTATCATCGGTATGCTTCGATATGTATCGTACTAAGTTGGGCTCTGTACATCAATACAAACCAAAATTGAAAACCTTGGCTTGATACAATCTTGTGATCAACATTCATAAAGAGAACTCATGTTAATTATATATATATATATATATATATATAATAAATTAAAAAAATGAATACATTTATAATATAATTAAATATTCATTACCTTGAAGTTCATCATTACAATACCTATAATCAATTTTGATCCATTAATAATGTTACCTTTTGTTATGTCCATCCAAATTTAAATGATACGTGCTTTCTCACCTAGAATAATATTTATCATTCTTCACATCCTTCTTCTATTTCTAATCATTTTCTTTGTACAAACAATAACACTTTATATTTATATATATATTTTATCTATAGTTATAATATTATTAAAAAAATTATTCATTTTGGTTAGTCCGACATGGTCCAAACCTATATATGCAGGGTTCTATGAGGTATCTCTAAGGTAAAAATGTTAAGCTCCCAAGATATCACCTATGCAAAGACCAATGTCGGGAGAGGTTTTTGACCCAATCCCTTGGATGCTCAAGTTAGTAATTCAAGATGTATAAGTACAGACGCGAGTAATTAAAGATGAGCTTTTATACTTGGTTATAAAGAGGTAAAATATTTCATAGGGAGATAATATCTAATCGACCCCAACAGTTTCCTCTTAGTCTCTTTATCTATGTAGGCGATAAGGGGCGGGGGGGGAGGGCTAAGACATGCTTCGAGGCTCTTGCGAGAGGGGTTTAAAGTGCAGTGTTTAGTTCATCCAGTATAAGTGCGTTTATGATTGCCTCCCTAGTGTTGCTAATGGTGGTCCATTAGCGACTTATCCCTCATGGCATCGAAGGGCACATATTGGTCGGACAGGGTCGGGTTTTCTGATCTCACTATCTCTTCATGACCTCCGCACCTCGGATGGTGGCGGGGGTCAGCTGCCTTCTTAACCTCCACACCTCAACGGAGGTGGGGGTCAACCTTCTTAACCTCCACACCTTAGGCAAATTTTGCCTTGTGCCTCCATCATGATAGATTTCTCTTTATGTGGGTCAAATTTTTTTAACTCATGTGCCTTAGGCACATTTTGCATTATGCTTTCACGGTAGTGGATTTTTCCTCACACAAGTCGGATTTTTCCTAACTCATGCACCTTAGGCAAATTTTGCCTTGTGCCTCCATCATGATAGATTTCTCTTTATGTGGGTCAAATTTTTTTAACTCATGTGCCTTAGGCACATTTTGCATTATGCTTTCACGGTAGTGGATTTTTCCTCACACAAGTCGGATTTTTCCTAACTCATGCACCTTAGGCAAATTTTGCCTTGTGCCTCCATCATGATAGATTTCTCTTTATGTGGGTCAAATTTTTTTAACTCATGTGCCTTAGGCACATTTTGCATTATGCTTTCACGGTAGTGGATTTTTCCTCACACAAGTCGGATTTTTCCTAACTCATGCACCTTAGGCAAATTTTGCCTTGTGCCTCCATCATGATAGATTTCTCTTTATGTGGGTCAAATTTTTTTAACTCATGTGCCTTAGGCACATTTTGCATTATGCTTTCACGGTAGTGGATTTTTCCTCACACAAGTCGGATTTTTCCTAACTCATGCACCTTAGGCAAATTTTGCCTTGTGCCTCCATCATGATAGATTTCTCTTTATGTGGGTCAAATTTTTTTAACTCATGTGCCTTAGGCACATTTTGCATTATGCTTTCACGGTAGTGGATTTTTCCTCACACAAGTCGGATTTTTCCTAACTCATGCACCTTAGGCAAATTTTGCCTTGTGCCTCCATCATGATAGATTTCTCTTTATGTGGGTCAAATTTTTTTAACTCATGTGCCTTAGGCACATTTTGCATTATGCTTTCACGGTAGTGGATTTTTCCTCACACAAGTCGGATTTTTCCTAACTCATGCACCTTAGGCAAATTTTGCCTTGTGCCTCCATCATGATAGATTTCTCTTTATGTGGGTCAAATTTTTTTAACTCATGTGCCTTAGGCACATTTTGCATTATGCTTTCACGGTAGTGGATTTTTCCTCACACAAGTCGGATTTTTCCTAACTCATGCACCTTAGGCAAATTTTGCCTTGTGCCTCCATCATGATAGATTTCTCTTTATGTGGGTCAAATTTTTTTAACTCATGTGCCTTAGGCACATTTTGCATTATGCTTTCACGGTAGTGGATTTTTCCTCACACAAGTCGGATTTTTCCTAACTCATGCACCTTAGGCAAATTTTGCCTTGTGCCTCCATCATGATAGATTTCTCTTTATGTGGGTCAAATTTTTTTAACTCATGTGCCTTAGGCACATTTTGCATTATGCTTTCACGGTAGTGGATTTTTCCTCACACAAGTCGGATTTTTCCTAACTCATGCACCTTAGGCAAATTTTGCCTTGTGCCTCCATCATGATAGATTTCTCTTTATGTGGGTCAAATTTTTTTAACTCATGTGCCTTAGGCACATTTTGCATTATGCTTTCACGGTAGTGGATTTTTCCTCACACAAGTCGGATTTTTCCTAACTCATGCACCTTAGGCAAATTTTGCCTTGTGCCTCCATCATGATAGATTTCTCTTTATGTGGGTCAAATTTCTTAACTCACATGTCTTGGATATATTTTGTCTTATGCTTCTATCATGACACACTTTGGCACTTTTTGAGTCCTTTATCCATCGGTGTCCCTTTGGAATTGTCCTAAAAGGACACTGTCGCAATGTGGAGGTGAGAGATCGCCTCCCTCTTTAGAAATCTCCCCTTACCATGGGGTGAGACTCATTTTTCCATTTGACCCTCATGGATTCTCCTCACAAGCCTTCTACTTCATCTCCAAGGCCTCCTTAGAAGCCTTCTCTACTTCAACCTAGTTCCGTATAAAGTGAGTTGTCCTCTAGTCTCTCATAGCCCTAGCATCAGTACAATAACAATTCGATCTTCACTATCTTACTCTTTTGCCTCCTTAAGTCGGGATGTCTTTCCTTTCTCACACAAGCTCCTCCCAATCTCCTGGCTGCTAGATGATCAAGGTTCGTGCTTTGTCTTGGACAACCCAAGAGTGGAGGAGGTCCTCAACCTTGCCTTTATCGGGAAAGATAATTCCATGAACCTAAAGGTTCTTTGGGACTTTGAGCTATAAAAAGCTTGCATGACTACAATTTAGTGGTGAGTGCACCACTCTTGATCACTCGCGAATTAGGTATTCATGCCAGTCGAGTTTGATTTTAAATCCCCTAACCCAATTAGTATTCGTTCAACCCCATGCTCGAGTCCTTTTACTTATCTTGTGATGCCCTTAAGGCGGGACCTATCTTCCCCTTCACACAGGAATAGTATCTTACCTTTAATGGTTGAAGATATCACCATCTTAAATGATACCCAAACTCATGACATTATTTAATAGTTTTCATCGGAGAATGCTAGCATACTAGTATTACTCTAACTCGTAAACTTTTTGCTACTTATTTTCAACTATGTAAGAGGAGAAATGGCTACTATCTAGTCATTTGGGGGAGCTTTAAAGTTAGTGATACTCCTTCTAACCACAAGGTTAGAAGAAGCGCTTCTTGTAAGTTTAAATCAGGATTGGGGGTTTTAATTTTGCTTAGTTGGGATACTGCATAGATAATACTCCTCTCTTGTTGGACAAGGAGATGGTTCTAGTGCTTCGACTGAGGGACATATTCTCTTCTCCCGGTTATTGCTCCGAACTCTTTCCAACTATTTGGCGAAGTCGGTGAGGCATTGCTCGACCTTCTCTAGTTGTCGTGCTAGCTCAACCCCATGAGCCTCCGCCTCAACACTAACTGAAGGGGCTCATCTCTCCTCTTCAACTCTTCAATTTCTTCTCCAAAATCATTAATTATAAGGGAATGCTAGTAAATGACAAAGCCAGCATTCTTACATGGTCAATAAGGGCCACTACATAGTGGTGGTGCTACAAATTAAAGACAAGTGAATGAGCAACGTGAAACTAAAGGGACTAGCCACAACCTAACTTACTAGCACTTCGTTACGTTAGTAGGTGTCGATCAAACCTCTAAAGGGGAACAGTAGATCTACTTTGCCACCCTCAAACAGAAGGACCCATTACACCTTGCTCCAAAGCTGTGCTATCGCCCCACACTTTCTACCCCATCTACAAACCCTCACATCTGGATTGCAATAGTGCATCTAGGGTTGGGTATGGTAGGTTGGCTATTTGAAAAGCCACAAGGAGTAGGGGCTTTCCCTCGCACAAGTCTAACATCAACCTTTGCCTCTCTCCTATTTTCCTCGAAAAAGACCTGAAACTTCAATGACCCTCTAAAGGTGCTAACGTTGTGGAGATAGGAGGCACTTCATTTGGTTCCCTCTTTGGAACCAGCTCCTCGAGCTCCTTTATCATTTGGGGGTAGGGCACCTTCTTCATGATGATCTTTTGCTTTTACTTTGACTTGTCAATGTTAGCATGATGATCGTATTGAGTTGGGCTTGACGCTTTGAAGGGCTTGACGCTTTGAATAATGACTCACAGATAGTGGCCAAAGTTGAAGAGATTATCACCATGCCCAAAGAGGAGCCAAGCCCCTTTTTTTTTTTTCCAAAGAGTGCAAATTCATGCATATAGAAGATCAAAATCATAAGACTGCATAGGATAAAAAAAGAAAGGTGAGGTGAAGTGATTAGGTGTTTGAGTCATACGCTGAAGAGCTGGGTTCAATCTTTTTCTCCTCACTAAGGTAGATAAAATTATTTATAAAAATTATAAAATTATACCTAACGAAAGCTTGATGAATCCACAATAGATGAACTAGTTTAGATAGTACTATAGAAATAAAAAAGGGTAATAAAAAATTTACTAGTACTAGATGGTGAAATTTTAAAGACATTAATATAAATACTTTTAAGAATAAGATGAAAAGAGAAGTGACCTGAAACTTAAATGAAGGATGATAATAATATTATTTGGATTATGATACAAAGAAGATTGCAAGGGTTAACAACCGAGATTCTTTGTGAAATTGTACCTTAAGAGAGTTGGTAGTGATGGCGATGAAATTCAAAAAAATAATTTTTACTAAAGATCATGTTATATATATATATATATATATATATATATATATATATATATATATATATATATATATATATATATATATATATATATATATATATATATATATATATATATATATATATATATATATATATATATATATATATATATATATATATATATATATATATATATATATATATATATATATATATATATATATATATATATATATATATATATATATATATATATATATATATATATATATATATATATATATATATATATATATATATATATATATATATATATATATATATATATATATATATATATATATATATATATATATATATATATATATATATATATATATATATATATATATATATATATATATATATATATATATATATATATATATATATATATATATATATATATATATATATATATATATATATATATATATATATATATATATATATATATATATATATATATATATATATATATATATATATATATATATATATATATATATATATATATATATATATATATATATATATATATATATATATATATATATATATATATATATATATATATATATATATATATATATATATATATATATATATATATATATATATATATATATATATATATATATATATATATATATATATATATATATATATATATATATATATATATATATATATATATATATATATATATATATATATATATATATATATATATATATATATATATATATATATATATATATATATATATATATATATATATATATATATATATATATATATATATATATATATATATATATATATATATATATATATATATATATATATATATATATATATATATATATATATATATATATATATATATATATATATATATATATATATATATATATATATATATATATATATATATATATATATATATATATATATATATATATATATATATATATATATATATATATATATATATATATATATATATATATATATATATATATATATATATATATATATATATATATATATATATATATATATATATATATATATATATATATATATATATATATATATATATATATATATATATATATATATATATATATATATATATATATATATATATATATATATATATATATATATATATATATATATATATATATATATATATATATATATATATATATATATATATATATATATATATATCAAATTACGGAAGCTAAGAAAAAGAAAGTATAAGAATTTATGTATAGATTAGATGAATAAAATGAAGATCAAAGACATTTGCTAATAGCTAACAAGCATTCAGAAAGGCTAAAAATTTTATTTTTATAATATAGTTGAATGAGGTATCTTTATATAGGGACTCGGGGGGGGGGGGGGGAGGTAATGATAAATATCAGGGTAAATTTAATAATCATATAGATCTATGTGGTAAAACATTAGAGTTATGAAGTACAAATATATATTAAAGAAGATAAAATAACTAAGAGTGTTGGGGCCCTGATAGTACCTAATTAGAATGATCCTAATGAATGGCAAAAGAGTATTTTAGTACCAATTTATAAAAATAAGAGCGACAATAAAATTCAATTCAAATTATATAGAAATTAAAATCATGAGCTGTACTATGAAACTTTGGAAAAAAAAATATTGAAAGTACGATAAGACTTGAAACAAACATCTCTAAAAAGTAATTTGGTTTTATGTATAAAAGATCAACCATAAAAGTTATTTATTTATTAAGATAATTAATAAAAAATATAGGGAGAAAAAAAATTTTGTCTATCATTTTCGTTGACTTAGAGAAAGCTTATGATAGGGTTTCTAAAAAATTATTATGATGAGTTAAAAGAAAAAGATATATCTACTAATTATATTAATATTATTGAAGATATACATGATAATATAGCTATTAATGTTAGAACTATAAGGTATATATCCGGTGAGTTTCCTATTAACATGTGATTACATTAAGGAACCATGTTATGTCCTTATCTTTTCACATTGCTAATAGATAAATATATTGGCTACATATAAGATATACTTTGATAGTGTATGTTATTTGGTGATAATATTATTTTAGTTGATGATTGTCTGAATGAA
>PYDT01000824.1:0-13708 GCA_004837865.1 Musa balbisiana | reverse complement strand
GACCATTCCATAGACTGTGAGTTTCTCAGCCAATCAATCATCTTTAGGGACATGATTGAAACCGGTGTCCCTCAGCTCATCATAGTGCGGAAGAGGCTCTTGGATCTCATATCGCTGAGTCCTTCCCTGTTCTCAAACAATTTATGGAACATAAGGAGAATGGAGCTAGCATCCATCTGTTAATGTTGGCTCTGGAAATCAGGATCATGAGAGACCCAACATATAGTCAAGAGCAAGTGAGTGGAGTCAACAATGTACTTCACTAGCGAGCGATCTCATACTCGTCTGGCCCCTTCCTCGGGGGGCATCACGTATCAAGGGACTATACGATTTCTTCGTGAGAATTAATTCTCAAGTTGTAGAGCAATTTGTTAAGTTGGAACGAGTGAGGCGGTTGAATCAAGGTATGTAGATACGCAAGGATTTGAAAGCGACATTTTCTAAAAATAAAGAGGCAGCAGGAATCAAATAACATGCAGATTTTACAAGAAATAAACTAATCAAGATATGGACTTCGATCTATATGTTCCCCACTATTTTAATAGCGGTAATGCGACACCCTCAACACGTGAATGGAAGTCTCGACAGATTATAGGGGGAATCAGGATCTAATCATCGTCTGAGGTAACCCGAGGGACTCGACCAATCACACTAAGCCCAAAAGGTAGGCAAATCTTGCGATCCAACTCCTTGTGATTCCTTCCCCTCAAAAGTGATGTACTAGTGGAAGGTTGGGAGCATCATCGAAGAAGCATTCGCAAGTTGATGTAGGTCATTTTGACGAACCACTTTAAAATTGTCGTGTTCCACTTAGTTGATTTATGTATTTTTCTTACTTACTGCAAATCGTATAAGTGCTTTACGTCCTCATTACTTTTGCTGCACACATTTCCGTATGCTTTCAATTAGCACTTCCGGAGTTCGGTTTTATCGTACGAAAAAGTTTCCAAAACCGACGATTTTAGCGTGCACTAATTCACCCCCCTCTAGTGCCGCTACGATCCTAACAATATGACAAGTTACGGAGCATATCAATGGCATATGAAGCATTTCGGAGCTATCAAGGATGTATAAAATGTTCGACGCATATCCAATAATATAATAAAAATATTTTTGAAACATCTCAATGATATATGCAATATTTAGGAGCATTAATCAATGACATATGAAATATGCGAAGCATATCCCAATAAACCTGTCAAGATTTTGGGAATATCAAGAGTGTATGAAAATTTTCAAACATATTATAAACAAATAAAATATTTGAAATATATCAAAGAACAATACGAATAGAAGCCAAACATCGCATATGACGTTGTATACAGTTCATTCATATCCAAAGAACATATAGAAGTAACATAAACAAAGCTTTGGATTCATATCAAAATAATAGAGGGCAAAGTGCATCATAACATGAATATGGTTCAGCCATTTTGAATAATCATCAAACATAAGTCTCCCCACGTTTGGGAATCTCCACCCACGTTTGCGTGAAGTCATAGGGTGACGACAGAGCATCGCGGGCTCGAAGCATAACTCCTTTACCATTTTAGTAAAGGTCACCTTATCCCATAAATACCAGAGTACAAAAGAGTATGTGTGAACAATAAAATTGGGAACATATCGGAACAACATGGCGGAAAACGGAATGCCCCTACATTCAAGAAAATTTTACATCCACAGATTCAAGTTTGCAAATACTTGTAGGAAAGAGTATACATGAATCGAAGTAATAATATAAAGCTCACTTAAAGTAAGCATTTTAGCTAAATCAATTTCCAAAGAGATGAAACAAGAATAGGCGAAATCGGTCAAAGCTCGATTTTGATAGAATTTAAAAGGCCTATTGCATGAATTATTTAGATAATCAATTATGATCGAATTATACAAAATTAGTGTCATTCGAAAGATGTATCAAGCTAGTTAGATAAATATGTTTTGTATGGAATAGAGTTCCAACATGGAGTTTAAATAAATTTAGTAACCAAAGATCAGAGAAATTATCTCTATTTTGTAGAATTCATAGAGTTAATTAGAATAGATAATTTCTAGGAAATTTTGATCCAAATCATTCAAATCAGATTTACACAGAATGTTTTATGAGTTAATTCTAATTAATTCAGTTTTCATATAAATTAATATTTTTAATAGAGAGTTATAAGCAGGAGTATTAAAGGTCAAAACACCTCTCTATTTTACATATTTTATATGGTCAAATGGAAATAATAGTTAAATAGGTAAATAGACTCCAAATTTTACCATTATGGTATCAAAAAAAGGCTATAGTCTATTGTTCGGATGTATTGTTTTTCCAAAATCAGAATCTGTGCAGAATGGTCTGACTGAATAAATCAGAAAGGTCAAATCCGAAAAATTTCAGGATGCATGTTTCATTCCAAATGATGGAAAATATCAGTAGAAGCCAAAATCTTCTAAAGTTTTTAGATTGCGTTCTTAGGCAAAGAGTTAGAATACTGCCTTAGAAAATTTTGATTTCAAATGGGGGAATTGATGTAACCTCAAGCAAAGCAATGCTTCTTCTTCTTCTTTGTTAGACCCTTACAGATTCTAAGCTTGGGGTTGATCTATTTAGGGGATCGGCCTCCTTGGAACGATATGGGGTTTCTGTCTCCAAGTTATTGATCAAAGGTACAGGAAAAGATCATCTATTGGCTTGTCAAAAAAGGATGACTATATGGACTATTCTTTTACAACCCTATCTTCTGTAGAAATAACCTCCAAAACCTAGCTGGCCTCTTCACCTCTTAATAAAGGTTAGATTAGGTAGGTTCTACTGAATGCCCCTATCAATAGGATTCATAGCTAGAGTCCTAACATAACCCCGCCATCTTCAAATCAGCCTTTCCTCGAGTCTGAAATCCATGAATTGGGAAATGTGATCTTCAAGGCGTCATAATCTACAAGTGGCACCTTCTACTGGTAAGTTGCCCATTGAATTAGCACTCAGTAAATGGGTCATCATGGTCGAGTACGATCCGTCGATCATAATGGCCCTCGCTGGGTCTGAATCCTCCTTGGGTAGTTCAGATTTGTGGTGGCTTGGAATGTCTCCCAGCACCTTTACCACTTCCGTCTTGGCCGTCGGTTTGTGGGTGAGTACGCCAGATCCTTTGCAATTTAGTGCCCTGCATATCATACTCTGTCTAAAATCTACTCTTAAGATCAAGTATAATTTAGCACACGCACAATGCGTCCCGTCTGCGTAATTCTTGAGTCATAATTGTAAAAGCCTGGATGTTGTACTTTCTCCAATTTTTTTATAATCTATTGGTCCTCTAGTATCTTCCACCATTCTTTCTTAATATTCTTAGGAAGTCACAGGTCGAAGTAAAAATATCAAAAATTTCACCTTGCTTTGGGTATCCATGAAAGCGCCTCTGCAATAACATTTCTCTATCCCCTTTTTGTAAGTTATTTCATAATCATATCCAAAAAGCTTTTGTAGTCCATTTTTTGCTGCTTTTGGGGGAAGATTATCTTTGCTCCAGAATATTTTAGCCTTTTATGGTTCATCTTGATTTGCAAGCGGCCCCGTCAGTATGATCTTCATTGGCCATCGATGAACAATCGCAAGCATCCTACTTTCATAAATAGTTATTGGTAAGTTGGGAAGGAGATAATGGCCTTACTAGTATAAGAGAGGGGATGCGCCATCTTGCATTAGTAACAAAACACAATTCGACCCGAAGGCATCGGCTTCATAATAAAAGTCTTCCGAGTTGAGCGTTGTCGTCACTAGGAGTTATGTTCGCGAAGCAGTGGTGGTTTGTCTGACCATTGGAAAGTATCTTTTTTCAACAAGGAAGTAAGTGGCCTGTACTGATCCTGTCCATAGTTTTTCAGACTTGCGATGGTAGCATATTAAAATGAAAAGCTCGTAGCAATTTTAATTCATCGAGGTCGACCAATTCTACTTTGCTCCAATTTTGGAGGGGTCCACTGCACACCTTCTTGTAGATACACCCAAGATATTCCCACTTTAGTGAAGAAAGCAAAAATCGTAGTGGCCATTGTGTATTCAAAAGGCGATTTTCGGTATGTCTTCTTTACACACTCATATTTGATGATACCCGAATCGAAGGCCAGCTTTGTAAAGATGTTTGCTCCCTTTATCTAGCAATTCCTATGTATTGGACTAGGGTATTCCCTTTGATTACAACCATTGAGGGACTCAGTAATCAATGCACATTCGCCATGTTTCATCCTTTTTTCGTAAAAGAGCATCAGTGAAGAGTAGGGGTTGCAATTAGCAGAATAACTCCTGTTTCGGGCATCTCTTTTACAATCCTTTCTATTTCATCCTTCTGCAGATATAAATGCTGATATAGCAAGTATTTGCAGGAGGTTTGCCTAGAAGAAGTGATATACAATATCATGCGACAAGCAAGAGGTAGGTTGCACGGTCATCCACATATATCTAAAATTCACAAGCAAAGGAAGTAGGTTCAGATCTTCAAAATTCTATTGAATCTCCTTAGTTGGTGATCACGTTGTACTAAAAAGCTACTGTATGCTTTATGCAAAACCTTCTCCATTTGTTGTATGCAATCGTCGTACATCGCCCCCACGTGCCGTGCAGATCACCGTTTCCCTTATGTAAAATTTACAATAGTTTCATAAAATTCTAGGAAACATTACCTAATATCGTCAACCATTCAATTCTGAGCATAGCCTTATGATCATCAAGAGGGAGAGGAGGAAATCTGTAATATATGTCGGTCTGCAGTCGCAGTTCTCCCCGGGCGCCTACGTCATACTTCAAAATCCGTCCGTCAGGTGAACTTGACGTCAAAACTCCTGTAATAATCGATAGGTAAGGCCATTAGGATACAACTTATTGTCTAGGAAGTTATAGTGGCTGCACGTGTCAAGAAGGTAAGGCCATCCGGACGATTGTGGTTTGAGAAGGCCTGCAACTTGCATCGTTTTGCGGGTGTGAGTAGCCGGCTAGTGCCATGTACCTAACTTCGGCGGTTGGGCTCTCTTTAACATCTTTTCTTCATTCAAGGCACTCTTCTAGATATTCAATGACCTCTTCTTCTACTAGTTCATATCATAGAAGTCTCCCTTTTCAACAGTGATGCTCGCGGCGCCACGGCGCGCGCGGTGCTAACATAACTCTTTCGAGGATCGCTCCTGAAGCTCTTCTATTGGCATCATTTTTTAGTGCAAGGACCGGTTGGATAGTACGGGGGGGGGGGGGGGGGGGGTGAGGGCTCGCATGCAGTTCAAGAAGTGATCCTAGTCCTCCGGGCGTCATGGTCAATCGCTCCTTTGATGTGCGAAAAAGATCGGCTATCTAAGGCATGTATGGTGTCTCTTTAACTTCTCCTCGGATCTCCAGCTTAAGCCCTTAAGAAGGTCCTAGTAGTTGGTTTGAGACCAATCACAAGTTTAATTAAATAACCTTTCAAACCTGATTTGGTACTCCTAAATGGTGGAGGGTTGTGGATCTTTGCTAGTTGTCCACAATGTTCTTTTTCCCTCCCTAAATCGGTTGGTACGAAGCGGATCAACAGTCCTTTGAATTGTCACCAGAGAGGACTCCATGAGTATATTTAAACCAATCAAAACTATGATGGCATCCCCTTCAAGATGTATGCTGCAATTTCGACCATAGATGCATCCGTAGTTTTGTGGTACCGAAAATATCGCTCTGCGCGCGAGATCCAACCAATAGGCTCCTTATTCCCATCTAGGAAAGTCCCACCTCATGTGTGGATAGTTGGATTGATCATATAACCTCCCATCTCCTTGGAAGTTATCCCTTTGGGCTTGGTGGTGATTAGTAGAGCTCTTTCATTGATATAATTTCTTCGGGTTTGGTGGTCAGCCCACTAACTGAGGTTCAGTAAAGAGAGTCTGAATCTGATCCCCATTATGCCTCCAAGAATTGCGATTTAACATGATGGCTCCTTAGACGCCATAGTAGTGCTTCAAAATTCTGTGAATAAGATCTCTCTTTGTTATCGGGAAAGGCAAGTAATAGATGAGAGAGGTGATGGTCAAAAGAGTTGGGGGATTGGGTGGAGGTAGGATGTGGTTAGGCTTGTTTACGCTGTTTTGGGTGAAGTTGAGGGGTGTTGTTGGGCGGTTTGGTGAAGTTTTAGGGCTATGGATGAAAGTTTTAGATCTATGGTAGATGGCAGCAAAGGTTTGAAGAAATAAGGGAAGTGGATGCAAGACATTGTAATTGTATTGTAAGGAGCAGAATTGTCATCGAAGAAACAACAGTTTCTCAATGAAATTTCTACCAAAATCTTAAGAGATTTGAGGAGAAAATTGCAAGAAAATTCTTGTTTATAGCACAAGCAAGATGTCAAATGTAATAAAGAAAATTTTGGACCCCCCCCCCCCCCCCCCCCCCCCCCCCCCCCCCCCCCCCCCCCCCCCCCCCCCCCCCCCCCCCCCCCCCCCCGTATGTATACAGAAGGGAAAGTGGGGCAATTTGCGATAGAGAATTATCGTCGAAAAAATTTCAACGATTTACGATGAAAATTTGGAGCAATAAAAAAATTATTTTTAGACGTGAATTCCTAATAGCTTCAATTATATAAAAGCAAGATGCATCTATAACGTGTTAAAGAAATTCATTCAAAAAGATTGCCAAAGATTGGTTAAGGCAACAATATGAGCTGAAATTTTTTTGCAGCACAGATTTTCAAGTATAAAAGATTGGATGTAAGAGCAGTGGTTATATGAGAATTTTATGAAACTAAAGGGGAACCCTATAGACGTGTCAAATTATTATAAAAATTTTGTAGAGATTTTGATAAAAAAAAATGTAGTAGCAAGATCAAACAAACTGTGCGATACGGTTGGAATTTTACAATGCAGATTTTCAAGTATAGCAGTTTAGACGTAAAAGATTAATAGTTTATATTAAGAATTTTTGACAAAATAAGTTCTGGAAGTTGTGTGAGGAAGTGTCAAAAGGCTGTCATAAAAATTCAGAGAGATTTGGATAAAATAAATGCTGTAACAAGATCCAAAACAGACTGTACTATGTGGCTGAAATCTGCAATGTATTTGTCGGAGAGATGAAAACGTGAGGACGAAAAGTTTATGTAGCATATAGGAACAATTTTTTTGATTTTTGGATAAGGATAAAATAAATTGCAGCAGCAATAAGGTAGGAGTTGAATCGCGGATTTTGATGATGAAACTAATTGCTTGTGTTTAGATGTTAACGCATTTGAGGATGCAGGTCTACTCGATCAGGATTAGACAGTTGACGCAGGAGGAATGACAGTGGCACTGAGGAGATCACTTAGGTATTGGCGGTAGAATGATTCGGATGTCGGATCGGCCAAAGAGAGCGGAATGCACAAGGATATCGGGGTTGCGGAGGTCAACCGCCGATTGGGCAACAACCCGCAAGAGTGGACGTGCACTGGAAGAATCGGACGAAGCGCAAACAAAGACGTGACGGCACCAACGGAAGTCAATTCGCGTTGGACATTGTCTAGACGGATAGAGTTTGGCTTGTGTGTGCAGGATAAAACGATAAAGTGAAGACATAATAGCGAAACAAAGTGCCGGAGTCAAGCGCGAAGGATTCGTCGGGAGTTCGAAGAGTTCAACGGAAGTCGAATGTTAGTGGGAATTGCTGTCGGAACTAGAGAGAATGAGTAGGGAGTTGCGATGGGTTTTCGGGAAGCTCGGCCGGAAGGTCGTCGGAAGTTCGCGGAGCTCACCGAGAAAGATCATAGGCTTGCCGAAGAAGCGCATCGAAACTAGCCAAGATCAAATCGTCAAGTCTCGGAGTTGCCGGGAGTACGTAGAAGGTTTCTGAGAGTTGACGGAAGGACCGCCGGAGGTTCGCGGAAGAAGTCTTGACTTGTGGACTTTGTTATAGATTAGGAAATGTCTTAAATTCGTAGTTAGTATGTTATTAGGGTAGATTAGGTGTTAATCATATAACAAAGTAGGGGCCAATTGGGCCCAAGTTCGGGACGGGTTTGGGCCAAGTTTGGAGCCCAACTAGTGAGCTGAAATAGCTAGGCTGGTGGCACCGACGGTCTGGGCGGGGGCAACGCCCACCCAGCACCCGAGAGCCAGGGCGGTGGCACCGCCCATACACTGTAGTGTCACAATGACAGGCGGGATGGCACCGCCACTGACAGGCGTGGCACCGATTAGCGCAAGAACCGAAGAGATTAAATTTTCGAGCCCAAATTGAATCATCTTGAGGACTATAAAGACCCCTCAATTCTCAGCGAGGAGAACAACTTTTGAGAAGCAATAGATTGGATAAAAGCCTTAGCAAAAGTCTTTAGCAATTGTTTTCAATTGCTTGAGTGTTCACTCCTTCTTCTCATTGAAATTTGTAAGAGTGTGAACCATTGTTAAAAAGTTGTAGAGGGGTAGGTGTCCTTCCCTTTACAAAGGATTTGCTAGTGGAAGTGGGAGCAGAATCGAAGAAGGCTCGCAAGTGGATGTAGGTCCATTGACCGAACACTTTAAAATGGCGTGTTCACTGGTTGCATTATTTATGCACTTACTTACTGCAAATCTTTATAAGTGCTTTACTTCCTCATACTTTGTTGCACAACATTTACGAACATGTTTCAAGTTAAGCATTTCGCGAGTTGACAGTTTGATCGTACGAAAAAGTTTAAAAACGCCGTTTAATCCGTTGCACTAATTCGCCCCACCCTCTAGTGCCGCTCGATCCAACAATTGGTATCAGAGCCCGGTTATTTCTCATTTCGGATTTACACCGAGAGAAATGGATCTCTGTCTTTCAAAGGGATTTTAGGTTTTTCGTCCCACGTTGTTTAAGGATGGATACACTCCCCCCCCCCACACCGTATTGGAAAACCGAATGAGAGTTTCTGATTTCATGAACTTGGATTTATTGGATATTGTTGAAAAACAGTTTTCACTTCCCCTAAACGATGAACGAACTGGTCGGATTGGAGAAGAAGCATTTTTCTTTAAACGCAAAGGCTATGAATGCCTTATTTTCGCTTTGGACAAAAATGAAGTTCAAATCGGGTTCTATGTGCAAAACGGCTTTGATATTGGCGAACTGAAATCACGCAGCGGGAACTAGTAGAGTCAAAGACTCGAAAGTTAAATTTTATTGCATGATTGTGGAGCTTTTTCGAAATGCAACCAAGCGAGACTCTAGCGGACATGTACACCCGTTTCACGGAGGTCGTCAATAACTAAGAGTTCGTGGTAAATCTTTTTTTGAATTTTGATCTCTTAGTAAGATCTTAGGACACTTCCAAAAAGGTGGGATCATAAAATAACCGCAATACAAGAGATAAAAATTTAAATAATTTTCCATTAGAGAATTAATAGGGTAATTAATGACCTATGAATGACACGTTTGGAACATTTTGAAACGATGAGCACTTGAACCACATTCAAAGAATAGGAAGATTGGAATCGGACAAATGAATACCACTTGAGCGATGACTCAAGTGATGAGGACAATGATAACTTGAACTTACGAACACTACAATCTTAAGAAGTGTATTAAACAAAAATCTAAAAATAAATAATTGAACTTGAAACGGAGGAAGAGGCCAAAGAAGAGGAAGGCAACCAAGGATGAAATCAAGAAACTTTCAACAAAGTGAAAAATGCGAATTGGTGATGGGCTTCGACTACAAGGTCAAGTAACTTCAACTCTCTTGAATTATTTGAAATTACTTGAAGTTTCAGGAGTGCTTAGTTTAGATAGTAGAATAGAAATAAAAAATTATTTTCAAAAAATTATATAATGTTTGCTTTTTAGCACTTTGAAAAATTAAATTTTGATCATGAAAAGGATATTGCTAAGGTTTATGCATGTTATGTTTGAATGTTGAATGTGTATGCAACATTAGGGATGATAATTATGTGATATGTGATAATGCTTAGGATTAATCCAGCAGGTGTATCTTGATGATTTTAGTCATGCATGGATTGTGAAGTAATGTTGATTTGAGACTCGCAGTTTAGATTAACATGTTGGGTCTAACGTTTATGATGATAAGATGACATCTCATGACATATTAAGGATGCATAGTGCATGTATATCTATGTATGAAATTCTTGATAGTCTTTGGATGACAGAGGGATATCAGATGTGTTTGTCTTGACGGCTGATGATGAAAACTATGTTTCGATTTTAATGATGATACCTGTTTGCACAAAAGACTGAATACCTCACATGAAATCAATTGTATGAAATGGAAATGAATTTTCTATCATATTGCGATTAATGAATTATTTTACAAATAAATGAGTGTATCATACAATTCTGGTCTTAATGAGTTCTCTTGAACATACTTTTTGAAATCATACTTGATGATGAATATCAAGTATTAAAAGGGTGTTATCATGGAAATCATGCTTGATGATTTGTTTTATGAATTTTCCTTCCATCTTAAATGTGACACTTGTTTTATTAAAGGTAAAGGCATGCTATAAGAAGCAAATCACATGAATAGAATTGATAAAAACGAAATGCGATCCTCATCTTATCGACTTTTCAATAAATCTATGCTTTAGTGTGGAATTTAGTGAATGTGTTTGAGGAGACTTCGGATTTCACAATGCTTGTTCATACTGATGCCATGTAGACACATTTTAACTATGAATCATGTTCAATGCTTAATCTGTTATATCTTTAATTATGTGTTTCCTAGATATTTACAAAGAGGAGAACTTCCGAATGAATGAAATAATACAAAATGAGATCACTTGTGCTTCAATCATGGTATATCGTTTTGAAAGTATATTTTTAATGTGATGTTGATAATTGAGATTGTAGGGGAATTCATGACAGGAGATAATGAATCCTTAACTACTCTTATAGGCTGAGAATAGATGTTTAAAATCTGCTTAATGAGTTGTTTATAAGATTTGGCCTTATGTCTTGAACTTTCATGCTTATCTTGATTTGACATATAAAGACTAAGGGGCCAGACTTAGATGAAAAGAATTACTTAAAAAAGGCTTTTCCCATTGCTCGAGATGAATGATTTCATGATATTTTGGGAATCTCGAAATTGATTTGTCACTTGGTTATGAGTTCAAGTTACATGATTGATTTGAATAAAGTTTTATATAAATCCTCATCTTGATCTTGCAACATGAATCACAAATAATATCTTTGGTATCGGGGGAAAAAAATGGGATTGTTTTTTTTACTCCAATATGAAAGGATTGGTATTCATGACTGAATTTGATTGAAATATGCAGCGTAAAGAACATCTCCTATGTTCCAAAATTCTTTAAACGCCTTATGTGATGATTGAAAATTAATTTGCTTTATGATAAATCTAGGTATACCATGTGAATATCTTGAAAGTAATGTTGAGATTTTGATGAATTTGTGATTGGTATTATGCAGCAATACTTTAACGTTGATAATGATGCACAAATAAGATTAATACTTCCTTGTCATAATGATGTAAAGGGGTCTCCCTTCTTTTTACAAGGACAAGGGGGAGATAGTAATTTGTAAAGTCAAGAAGAGCAAAACTTGATTGATAGATTGCCATCTTAAGTGAAAAGATTGTAACTTGCTTATTCAAGAAGCAAAAGTGGTTTCTGAATATCACTATCTTGCCTATCCAATAAGCAAAAATGCTAACGGGCACATTAGCAACTTGTAGATTTTAAGAAGCAAGGGTTGCTTCTTGAACATCTCAAAGGCTAGCTTGCATGTTCAAAAATATTGTAAAATTGCTAGCGTGTACGTTATGAAATTGCTATCATACAACTACCTTGCATATCTATGTGATAGCAAAATTCGCATACTGATAAAATAGGAGATTATGTTAATATGCAATGTGTTGACTTGGATATTTCAAAACTGTAAATTTCAATAGGAAGCAAGAAAATAATGGGCTACAAAAGGAAAGCTATCTTGCATTTGCTTTCGAAATTTTTGCTAGCTTGTATGTAGCAAATTGCTATCGTAAAAAATTGCTAGCTTGTAGGTCTAAAGAGAAGCAAACCGTTCGTCTCAAGAAAAGCCAAACATGCTAAAACTTGCACATCTATAATGCTAATTGCATGATGAAAAATGCGATACTATGTTTAGTAGCAAGGATAGAACTCATATCTTAAACACATAAGAGTGGGACTTTCTCCTTTTGTGATGACATAGGGGGAGAAGTATATGATGGACTCAGGCATGAATGAATAGTTTATATAGTTGCATGATGGTGAAATGTTTTCAAACATCTGATGAATGTTGCTTGGATTTGGGATAATCCACGGGTTCTATCAATGGCATATTATAGGGGGAGTTGTGTAAACTCCAGGGAGTTAAGGTTAACTCTAGTAGTCATCAATTAGTTGTCTCATCAAAAAAGGGGGAGATTATTGAACTTCGGTTTTGATGATGAAACTAAGTGATTGTGTTGAGATGTTTAACTATTATTGAGTGATGCAGGTTACTCGATCAGGATTTGACAATTGACGCAGGAGGAATGACGTTGCGCCGGAGGAGATCCCGTTAGGATATGATGGTAGAACGCGGACTCGGGCATCGGCCAAGGAAGCGAATTGCACAAGGGATATCGGGGTTTGCGGAGGTCAACCGCGATTGGGCACACTACCCGCAAGAGTGGACGAGCCACTGAAGACACAGACGAAGCGCCAAACAATGACGTGCTCGGGCAACAGAATGTCAATTCGCGTTGTAATAATTGTCTAGATCAGAGTAGAGTTTTGGTTGTGTGTCAGGATTAACTACGATAACGATGAGACATAAGCGATAACAAAGTGCCGAGTCAAGCGCGAAGGATTCGTTGGGAGTTCGAGAGTTTCGACGGAAGTCCGATGTTCGTCGGGAATGGCTGTCGGAACTAGACAGAATGAGTAGGGAGCTTGCCGAGGGGTTTGCGAAAGCTCGCGGAAGGCTTGTCGGAAGTGGGGCTCACCGAGAAAGATCATAGCTTGAGAAGAAGGCTTGTCGAAACTCACCAAGATCAAAGGTGAAGTCTCAGAGCTTGACGGGGTCCGCAGAATGGTTTCCGAGAGGTTTATGGAAGCCGCCGAAAGTTCGTCGGAAGAAGTCTGGAATTGTGGATTTGTAATAGCTTAGGAAATGTCTTAACTTCGTAGTTAGTATGTTAATTAGGGTTAGGATTAGGTGTTAATCTTTATAACCCAAGAGGGGCCAATTGGGCCAAGTTCGAACTGGTTTGGGTCACGTTTGCGAGCCCAACCAGTGAGATGAAATAGCCAGGCGGTGGCCCCGCCGGTCGGGCAATGCACCGGCCAGCACACGAGAGCTAGCGGTGGCACCGGCCAGACAGTCAGTGCACAACTGACAGGCGGTGCACCGCTAGCTTCGGGAAGAAGAGAATCAAATTTGGAGCCAAATTTGAATCCTCTTGAGGCACTATAAATACCCTCAATTATCGGAGAGAGAACAACTTTTGGAAGCAATATATTGGGATAAAAGCCTTAGCAAAGTCTTTAGCAAGTCTGTTTTCAATTGCTGAGTGTTCACCTCTTCTTTCTCGTGAAACTTTGTAAAGAGGGGGAACCACGTGTAAAAAGTTGTAAGAGGGTATTTTCCTTCCCTTCAAAGTGATTTGCTAGTGGAAGTTGGAGCCTCAATCGAAGAAGGCTTCGCAAGTGGATGTAGGTATTTTGAACGAACCACTTTAAGATTGGCATGTTCACTGGTTTGCATTATTATGCCCTTACCTTATGAAATCTTTAGAAG
>PYDT01002434.1:0-13739 GCA_004837865.1 Musa balbisiana | reverse complement strand
TATCAGTTAATAATTTAAATATGGTAATACATTATTTATGGTAATTTGATTTATGTTAGGGAGAAAAATTCATTCGATGATTACAGTTGTAGACTGAACTCATCATTAGTTGGCCATTTTCCATTGGTCAAGTTAGATCTTTGGTTTGATAAGATGACTGGGTTATTTGGTTTCTTCAGCGATTCTGTTATAGTTATGTTTGCACTGGGTTGATCTCATTCCAACAAATCTAGCTTACAAATTTGATTTCTCAATGGCAAAGTGACCAACCAAAGCAATTTTGTATCATTATCCCCAACCCGTGCTCTTCATCTCCATTATAATTCATCGTTTGAACTTTCCTAGGATGCTACTTTAGATCAAAATATGTTTATATTGCCATTTGTTGTCAAACAGTCAAATATATATCCTGGTTTGAACTCTGATGTCAGAAAGACTTTTTTTTTTATGCAGCAATAAAAGTTTACATGGATAAATATCTGATCATGATAATGATTTGTCATTTTATCTTCTATTACCACTATATTTGCCATTTATCTGCAATCAATTGGCTGCTATTTGTCATATTTCAATTTGGTGCTACCATGCTTTCTTTATTTGGGACATCTGAGCTTTATTACTGGGTATCCAGAAGAGTGAGGATGATAACCAATATCTCAAATTAATGATATAATCATTTGCTTAAGGAATTAGGAGTTTTAGTGACAGATCTTTGATCTTTGTTGATTTCCTGGACATTAGCTTGGGCATAGGTTAACTATCATTATAATAGGCTAATACTCTCTGCAGAAAGCCGGCTGAGGCCAGTTATTTGTTATGCGAGTATTCAGGGAGATGATAGAGTCTTGTTAATGCTTCAAAGTTCCGACTTCTGAGGAAAACAGTGACCAACATAAATCGTAGGCTGTTAATGGACTTCTATGCAGGAAACACAATCTGCTAGGTTACTGTATAGGAAAACTTATATTAGCCTCTTAAGATTGATGGAATTAGCGAATAACCTGGACAAATCTCAGGCCACATGTTAAGTGAAATGTGATAAAAAAGAAAGATTCTTCTTCTACTATCTATAAAATATTGCTGAAAAGACCAAAACAATGTGAGATTTTGGGCCACAAGTACATTTGACAAAAAGTTCATGCATGCTAACTTCATATGCTTTGAACAATGAGGTAATTTAATTTCTCTGTGTTAGTCATATTTTGATATCAGAAATTGCTTAGCCCTGTTTGATGCTGTTGGGAATGTTAGAGATATTTGAAATTAAGCTTCCCAGTTCCCATCTTGGGCATATGGTGGTGTTTATCAATTATTTACTATCTTTTATGATGATCTAAAATGTATGTTCTAAATCACCATAATGACTTTGGCAAAAGTAAGCTTTGCATGGTTTTTGTTGGTATATTGGAGTTTGAAGAGAATATTAAGTCTTAATGCATGGCACCTCTGTGGAGATCTTTTAGTGATCTTTTAAGCTCATGTTATCTGCCCTTGACTAACGTTTCTAAACCTTGTTTGCAGCGTTGTGCCATCTCTGATATACAAAGATCAGGTGGAGAGTACTCGAAGGAGTGAGTTTGTGAGGCAGATTGTGATCTCCACCGTATTCAACGAAGATACATAATGAAGATACCTAACATTCATGATGGAATGAGCAGCAGATGGTGCAAAAATCTCAAGTTGGTTGGTGGTTGCTGCCATGTTGATACCAAAATTGAACAAGAGATTCTTCTTCAAGGGATGGGGAGGCTTCTTATACACGATATATACAAGATTCAAGCATGGAATGTCTTATAAATGGTTGTAGTATCTATTTTATCACCCATATTAGGGGACCGAAGTAGGGTGTTTTCAAGCATTCTTGTGTATGATAGAATATAAATAGCTGCTTGCTGTCTCGTTTCTGAAGACATTACTCGACCTGGATATTGGACTGAGGTTTTTGTAATATGTTCTTTTAGCTAACTTGTCTGAACTAAGTTGACTGGTGCAGGTTGCATATGATCAAATAGCAGCTCGTTCAAGCTAAGAACATCCATCAATCAAGCAACCTGGAACAGTCAATGTGTATGTAAGGTATTGCTCAACGATCTAAGTGGCTTCTGATTCAATCAATACGCATCAGTCTGACAAATGGATGTTCTTCTGATTCAAATATAAAATCACAGGAACTCCACAATTAAGAGTTGGTCATTCATTTATCATCATTACTCCATGCATAAGTATTGTTGAAGTTTCCACGTGAAGAAGATGGAGTTGATGAGGTACTGCGGGTGGGCAGGCACGTGATCCAAGCGAGGAGGATTTTAGTCCCACATCGCCACGCCACAGAGGGAACAGAGGAGGGAGTGCTATAAGAGAAGAGCGAGGGGCACCTGTTTTCCATACTTACCTGGACGGGGTCGATGGGCGATCAAGAAGGCTCATGGCCTAGGTCAGCGGCTTCCATTGCACTTGGGAGGCGCGCTGGCTTACCATCTCCCCAAGTGGGAGAGTGGACGTCATAATTTGTGGTAGAGGGGGTACGCGTACGCGCGGCCCCTGCCGATGCAGATCATAAAATTTTTCGGAGAATTATGTAGTATTAAAATGTGCCCGATAATAGATATAACTTTAAAATATGAATCTTTTTGCCTGATAATATTGTATGTCTTATAATAGAAAATTTTTGAATATGTTCATGTGCATCTAATTTAAAGTAGTTTTAGAATTTAAATGTTATTTGATAAGTTTGGTTGTGCGATACAAGAAATATATTTTTAAAGTTTATTCTTTTTATGTAATTAGAAGTTTCAATATCAAAAAATATTACGAGTGCACGATTTTTTAATCAATCAATCAATCAATCAATCAATCAATCAATCAATCAATCAATCAATCAATCAATCAATCAATCAATCAATCAATCAATCAATCAATCAATCAATCAATCAATCAATCAATCAATCAATCAATCAATCAATCAATCAATCAATCAATCAATCAATCAATCAATCAATCAATCAATCAATCAATCAATCAATCAATCAATCAATCAATCAATCAATCAATCAATCAATCAATCAATCAATCAATCAATCAATCAATCAATCAATCAATCAATCAATCAATCAATCAATCAATCAATCAATCAATCAATCAATCAATCAATCAATCAATCAATCAATCAATCAATCAATCAATCAATCAATCAATCAATCAATCAATCAATCAATCAATCAATCAATCAATCAATCAATCAATCAATCAATCAATCAATCAATCAATCAATCAATCAATCAATCAATCAATCAATCAATCAATCAATCAATCAATCAATCAATCAATCAATCAATCAATCAATCAATCAATCAATCAATCAATCAATCAATCAATCAATCAATCAATCAATCAATCAATCAATCAATCAATCAATCAATCAATCAATCAATCAATCAATCAATCAATCAATCAATCAATCAATCAATCAATCAATCAATCAATCAATCAATCAATCAATCAATCAATCAATCAATCAATCAATCAATCAATCAATCAATCAATCAATCAATCAATCAATCAATCAATCAATCAATCAATCAATCAATCAATCAATCAATCAATCAATCAATCAATCAATCAATCAATCAATCAATCAATCAATCAATCAATCAATCAATCAATCAATCAATCAATCAATCAATCAATCAATCAATCAATCAATCAATCAATCAATCAATCAATCAATCAATCAATCAATCAATCAATCAATCAATCAATCAATCAATCAATCAATCAATCAATCAATCAATCAATCAATCAATCAATCAATCAATCAATCAATCAATCAATCAATCAATCAATCAATCAATCAATCAATCAATCAATCAATCAATCAATCAATCAATCAATCAATCAATCAATCAATCAATCAATCAATCAATCAATCAATCAATCAATCAATCAATCAATCAATCAATCAATCAATCAATCAATCAATCAATCAATCAATCAATCAATCAATCAATCAATCAATCAATCAATCAATCAATCAATCAATCAATCAATCAATCAATCAATCAATCAATCAATCAATCAATCAATCAATCAATCAATCAATCAATCAATCAATCAATCAATCAATCAATCAATCAATCAATCAATCAATCAATCAATCAATCAATCAATCAATCAATCAATCAATCAATCAATCAATCAATCAATCAATCAATCAATCAATCAATCAATCAATCAATCAATCAATCAATCAATCAATCAATCAATCAATCAATCAATCAATCAATCAATCAATCAATCAATCAATCAATCAATCAATCAATCAATCAATCAATCAATCAATCAATCAATCAATCAATCAATCAATCAATCAATCAATCAATCAATCAATCAATCAATCAATCAATCAATCAATCAATCAATCAATCAATCAATCAATCAATCAATCAATCAATCAATCAATCAATCAATCAATCAATCAATCAATCAATCAATCAATCAATCAATCAATCAATCAATCAATCAATCAATCAATCAATCAATCAATCAATCAATCAATCAATCAATCAATCAATCAATCAATCAATCAATCAATCAATCAATCAATCAATCAATCAATCAATCAATCAATCAATCAATCAATCAATCAATCAATCAATCAATCAATCAATCAATCAATCAATCAATCAATCAATCAATCAATCAATCAATCAATCAATCAATCAATCAATCAATCAATCAATCAATCAATCAATCAATCAATCAATCAATCAATCAATCAATCAATCAATCAATCAATCAATCAATCAATCAATCAATCAATCAATCAATCAATCAATCAATCAATCAATCAATCAATCAATCAATCAATCAATCAATCAATCAATCAATCAATCAATCAATCAATCAATCAATCAATCAATCAATCAATCAATCAATCAATCAATCAATCAATCAATCAATCAATCAATCAATCAATCAATCAATCAATCAATCAATCAATCAATCAATCAATCAATCAATCAATCAATCAATCAATCAATCAATCAATCAATCAATCAATCAATCAATCAATCAATCAATCAATCAATCAATCAATCAATCAATCAATCAATCAATCAATCAATCAATCAATCAATCAATCAATCAATCAATCAATCAATCAATCAATCAATCAATCAATCAATCAATCAATCAATCAATCAATCAATCAATCAATCAATCAATCAATCAATCAATCAATCAATCAATCAATCAATCAATCAATCAATCAATCAATCAATCAATCAATCAATCAATCAATCAATCAATCAATCAATCAATCAATCAATCAATCAATCAATCAATCAATCAATCAATCAATCAATCAATCAATCAATCAATCAATCAATCAATCAATCAATCAATCAATCAATCAATCAATCAATCAATCAATCAATCAATCAATCAATCAATCAATCAATCAATCAATCAATCAATCAATCAATCAATCAATCAATCAATCGTAGGTACGGTTTGGTGATAGCAGCGCCCAAATCTGAACCTTCCCGCCCAGTCGCGCGCCATTTGCACGCATTTATCCCCGTCGTCCGGGCGAGCGGGGGCAGCGAACGAGAAGGAAAGCGGGGAGGGTGCGACATGGAGGTGCAGAGGGCGCGGCTTCTGAGCCTAGCGTTGGAGTTTGGGTTCGACGAAGCTGCCGCGAATCGGTGCTTGGATCGCCTCCTCGATCTCTACGGTGAGATTTTCTGTCGAACCCTTGTGTTTAATCCCCCTTCCATCCGATGCCTTTTTCTTCCTGTCCTCAGAAGATTCGGATCCTATCTTTTGACCTCAGAGGCAGAATTGCTCACACAATCTGATCCGTTGTTTGTTTCTTTCTTGTTCCCTTTGGCTCGATCCTTAGTCACATTGGCCTAACCGAGGCCTGGTAATCCGAGATGTAATATATATATTTGATACAGCAAATTAGGGCTATGGTGGCGTATTTTGGTTAGTAATTCTTTTGTTAAAATTTCTATCTTTATTAGTTCTGTCCTTTCTGAATTGACATATTATGTTCGCGTTTATTCTGATTGAAGAATTCATTTTTCTTAATGGCCATAGGATCTGATCTAAGAACAATTTTTCTCTTAGTTATTTAATTGGTCTTGCATTAATGCGATCGGTGATACTCGAGTAGGATTTTTTGCTGAATGATACTGATTTTCTATTTGTTGCCCGTTCAAGATTTTGACACTATTACTCTCGGACCGCTATCTGCATGATCACCATTTAAACAATATATAGGCCTTCGCCACATGATGTTGTAGATTGCTGTCAACAAAGTGAATATATTTTGTTATAAAATTAGTAAGCTCTGACTCATCTATAAACTTAAGCTCTTAGATGATTAGCGGACGTTGTAAGTTTGACACAAATTTATTAACAAATATTTTTATAAAGTACTGAGAGGCCTTATTGCAAGAAAATTGTGTGTTCGTTAATCTTTTCGAAAGAATCCTATAGACATCGAGGCGGTCCTTGGTAGTGGTTTGGAAGTCTTTGTGTCATCCAGTGGAAATTTATATCTTCAGTAATGACTATTTAGCAGACTGAAGTTTGTAGACTAAGTTCTTAATTTTTTTTTCCTAGACTATGTTTTTCATTGGCAAGCTAGTCTTTGACTTCTGATGCAATTCTATAATCTCATCCTTTTGTTGTTACTTCTTTGCTTAGTGAAATTTTTCAGAAAGAGCTCATTTTGATACAATTAGCTGGCTTGCTTCCGAGGCTTGATAGATTTTTGGTTCATGTTAAGTGATGGGGAGAATGTATGTTTAGATGAGTAGATGGATGTGTTACATTAGTACTCCTTATGCTCGGTCCCTAGGGAGACGAGATGTGGGCTTTGGGTTCTTCCGTTGGTGGGTGATTACTTCTTTGCTTAGTGAAATTTTTCCAAAAGAGTTAATTTATGATACGATTAACTGGTTTGCTTTCAAGGCTGGATAGGTTTCTGGTTTATGTGAAATTGCACGGAGGAACCCGTGGTTAGATGATTAGATGGAGCTGCTACATTATTAATATTTATTGTCAAGACTTCAAAAAATCAAACTTTTCAGTCATAGATGTCACCTTTAGTTTCAAAATTAAATATACACAATCATACCTAACTACCAAATGAAAATTTACAACTAAATGTAAAAACAAAGATGCAGATATTTTGGAAGAGGCAACTGCTTATATTTTTGGTGTTTGAAGTTATCTTCATAAGTGCAGGCTTTGGAAATTTTCTGGAGATACATTATTCCTTCTTTTGTGGTGCAGGGGAGGATGGTAGAGACTTTGTCACCGTGGAACACTGTGGTGATGATTTTCTTGCTGCACTGGCCGATTCCATCCAAGACAAGGAAGACTGGGATGATCTACAAGCTATTGAATCTGAAGCTTGTGGAGCTTTAAATGACATATTTGTAAATACAATTCCAAATAATGAAGAAGCAGGGAATGCCATTGTTTTGGAAACTCGAGATTTAGGAAAACGGAACTCACTCCGAGACCCAGACCATGAAAATATTGAGAGGTTTTGTTCATTAAGCAGTGAAGATTCAGATTTGGAAGTAATAAGCCAAAATGATATCAAGCATGATCCATCTTTCGGCTTTGACAAGAATGAAGATTATACAATTCAGCAACCTTCAAAATCAACAGTAAGCTATGCCTGTTTACTACAATTTATTTTTTGCAAGGTTTTTCTTTCTTTTTGTTCCCTTGGCTTGCTATCATTGTTCACTAGGTTAGAATTATATATCTGGATGAGTAAAAAAAAGAATGATATTGTTAAAAAAGACAATGGTGATGTGCCCAGTTGTTAATTGTCATACAAGTTAGTGCCACATGATAGTGGCAGTAGATGTCTGTACTAGTACATTTTAACCTTTCAGAAGTTGGTTCACAATTCTAACTTAGGTAACTGTCTCTGAAATGTCTCAGCTATTTGATCTCTTAATGATTTGAAATGTCCTAATCAGGCCACCTTTTAGTGGATAACTCTCATTGCAAGTTCTCACAGAAATATTTTGATACTATTTACCAAGTCACTGATTTCTCCATCCCAATATATGTCAGTTGTATGTTGTACTTCTATTTTTGCTGTTGCCAATTGTTCCTGATTTCATATATCAATGGCCAGGAGCTGCTTAGAGTTGTCTTACTTTCACTTATACATTTACTTATTCTGTCTCACCTTTGAAGGTTTCTGAAGACACTAATACATGTGAAGAAGTTTCATCCTATGCCAATGGAAGGACATGCTCACATGCAACACAAAACAGACATGAAAGTCTAAGTTATGAAGAATTGCAGTCTATGGATGATATTTTATTGGCAAATGTCGTGATTTTTGGTAATAGAACATTTCGGGCTCTGCAGTATCAAGGTTGTAAGGCAGCATTGGATAACAAAGATTGCTTTGTCCTTATGCCCACTGGTGGTGGTAAAAGTCTAATATATATATATATATATATATATATATATATATATATATATATATATATATATATATATATATATATATATATATATATATATATATATATATATATATATATATATATATATATATATATATATATATATATATATATATATATATATATATATATATATATATATATATATATATATATATATATATATATATATATATATATATATATATATATATATATATATATATATATATATATATATATATATATATATATATATATATATATATATATATATATATATATATATATATATATATATATATATATATATATATATATATATATATATATATATATATATATATATATATATATATATATATATATATATATATATATATATATATATATATATATATATATATATATATATATATATATATATATATATATATATATATATATATATATATATATATATATATATATATATATATATATATATATATATATCCTCTTCTGATTTTTTTGAGCTTCAGACACTTTTACATGTTTTTTTGCTTTTCTGTATGTCCAATAATTACAGATCTATGCTTTTGAATGATTTTTGTGGAAAGGTTTAACACATATCAAGGAGACAATATGTTATCTTTGAAAGGATTTTGCCTTCTATATATATATATATATATATATATATATATATATATAGTGGTGTTAATGGTACTCACAATTCTCTTTGCACATTTTAGTTAGGATAAGGCAGTCTGGTTCTATTATCTTTCCAATGTTATGTAGGCAAGCAACTTTTAGGTTCTTGTATTACTGCCTTAGTCAACCAGGGTAACCGGAAGTTATGTTTTTGTGGGCATAATTAGTGCTTTAACAGATAAAAAAACTAGAGATTGAAGAAGTATACATATCCAGTTGGTAACTACCATACAAATATTTTTAGGACAATTTATCAGATAATCTTGTTGAACTCTCCATTTCTAATTTGTAGTTTTAAAGGTTTGGCAGTCATGATGAACATCCTATTGGGTGGTCAAGCTTACGTGGAAAGTATTGGTTTTTAACCACTTGGTAATTGTGACAACTAGATTCTGAAGGCATTTTTCCTTGGTGATAAGAAAAGTTAGGACAAGGAGAACAGCTCATCTGCTAAAAGCAAGTTCAGGAAATATATAGATTTAAAATATAAAATGTTTATGATAGATACATAATAGCGAAGCAGCTGGATATCTCATAATGAAAAACTGAGGTCTTCTGAGTTTCTAATAATTTTGAAGGACTAATGGAGGTCTAGCTTCAGGATCAGGGAAAACCTGTCTGTCATAGAATACAATTGACACTTCTTGCCGCTATATCATTAAGCTGTCTTGTGTCATTTTTTATGCTCAAATATCTGAAAATTTTTGCTGAGTCTGGCATGTATTTACAGCTCCCAGCTACTCTTCATCCAGGCATTACAGTCGTTATATGCCCCTTACTGTCATTGATACAAGACCAAATCACTACACTCAACATCAAATATGGAGTGCCTGCAACCTTTCTGAATTCGCAGCAAACTGCTTCACAGGCAATGGCGGTCATCCAAGAACTTAGGTCAGGTTCTGTTTCAGCTCTGAACTATGAGAACTTTATCAAGTTTAGTTTTGATCAAAGATTTAAATGTCGGTTCACTACTAGTTTTGGTAAGTGGTCAGACCCATACCACCCCATATCATCATAAGAACTATAAAAAATTAAATACCAACTGGAACTAACATAGATGAGCTATTACTGGTTCTTGTTCAAATCAGGAAATCTTGTTAGTAAGTATCAGTTTGACAGATATTTGATTGCTTGGTTCTGATATTTATTTTACTCTTTTAAGTGTTTGAAATTTTATGTATCAACCTCCTTTCAAGTTAAAGTTGTCATATAATCACTGCAGTGGATGTATAACTGAAATGGATAGAGCTGACTAACAAGATCAACAAAATCTGAGAACTCACAATGAGTTCTGCATGATCAAGTATTACGTCTGCTTAAACATGATATCATTGTCATTAATTTCTTATGATCCAATTTTTGCCTTCACATAGTAGCTCTTTCTGTGACTTGAACCCTGATCACCAGCTTATATTGGAGAAATCTCACCATGATGCCAAGACTTGCACTCATCATAGAATAACTAGATGATACTTATGTGAACTTTGTGATAAACCAAGCAACTTTTAACACACATGGCTTTTGAAACTACAATAAGCTTTGATCAGCACAAATTAAGTGATAAAATGACTCTTGAAAATTGTTTAATAACCACAAATATGCTAGTCAAGTTCAGGTGATATACCCTTTTAGTTAAGGGGGCTGAAACTGGAAAGCATCAACTTATGTCTAATGTATTATCAGTACTAATGATTAGTCAATAAGTTGTTTTAAAATGATCAAACGTCACACTTGCCTATTACTTTTTCTTTGCAGAAGTGGCAAGCCTTCATGCAAACTCTTATATGTCACTCCTGAAAGAATAGCTGGAAACTTGTCATTTATGGATATACTGCGATGCTTATACCAAAAGGTAGTCAATTTATTGTATAAATTTAGTGTGGCCAACTGCTATCATGTCAATTGTTTTTTCACTTCTTTTGGTTGAAATGGTTCCAAAAATAACATAACTTATGCTGTATGACAGGACCTACTTGCAAGATTCGTTGTAGATGAAGCACACTGTGTAAGGTGATGTTCATATAATGAATCATTGTGTATGTCTGGAACAGATTTTGATATGTAGAAGGAAGATAGATTTCTGTATATACTTATGTTTTCTATTTTTCCTGTTTTCTAGCCAATGGGGACATGACTTTCGCCCAGATTATAGGGGATTAGGATGTCTTAAACAAAATTTCCCCAGGGTTCCTCTTATGGCATTAACTGCAACTGCAACTCGGCCTGTCCGAAAGGTAATTGTGAAGTTAGGTATTCTTCATTATGTATATTCAGAAAAAAGAGATTGAACAATGATGATGGGGTTTGCAGGACATTTTGGACACTTTAAGAATACCTGATGCTTTAGTTCTCGAGACAAGCTTTGATAGATCTAACTTGAAGTATGAAGTAGTATTTAAAAGCAAAGATTCACTAAAGCAGCTTGGGCAGCTAGTGAAAGATCATTTTAACAATATGTCTGGAATTGTATATTGTCTATCAAAAAGTGAATGTGTTGAAGTTTCCAAATATTTAAATGAAAAATGTAAAATAAGAACAGTGTACTACCATGCTGGTTTAGCTGCTCGTCAGAGAGTTGCTGTTCAGAGGAAATGGCATACTGGAGAGGTTAAAGTTGTCTGCGCAACAATTGCATTTGGCATGGGCATAGACAAAGCAGATGTGGTAAGTCTACTAACAAGTCTATACATTGAACACATGTTGTGAAGTTCTGAATTTGGTTATGCTGATTTCAATTTTATAATCGTACTTGGTGGAACTGATGTGTTGATTTGGCAGCGTTTTGTAATTCACCATACCATGTCAAAATCAATTGAAAGTTACTACCAGGAATCAGGTAGGGCAGGACGAGATAATCTTCAAGCAACATGCATTGCTTTTTACCAAAAAAAGGACTTCAGTCGAGTTGTGTGCATGTTACGAAGTGGAGAAGGTTTTAAGAGTGAAAGGTTTAAGACAGCAATGGCTCAAGCAAAGAAAATGCGAGAATATTGTGAACTGAAGGTATTTTTATTCTCCCAAGTTTGTCATGCTTTTTCCAGGAAGCTGCATAAGAGAATAAAACATTTGCCCTGAATTTGGTTTGCATGTTGGAAATATTTGTTTTCCATTTGATGTTAGCAGACTTTATCATAATCTCTGATGAACTATACATAGCTGATAAGCCAAGAAGCTAAAAGCTGATGAACTTTTAATGAGAAATTCATTTTCTTATCTTAGAACATTTATTTAGAAATTTTCTGTTCAACCCTTAGCTTATCATTTGTTTCCCAACTGTAGTTTACAGTGTCATTACTTGCCATCTTCTGTCCTTCAGTTCTTTACAGAGTAGGAAAATTTTATGTTGAGATCGAGATGCATCCTACAGGCACACTCATACCGATCTTTAATCATTTCTTAGATTTATGTCCTGTGTTTAGATTAACCTCACCTTGATAGGAGAAAGCTTAGTTGTTATGTCCATCTGACTTGCTTGATAAGAATGTGAAATCAGATACATCCTTGTACTTGCGAGTTTGGCATTTAGATGGTTAGATCAGTTAATTTGTTAAGATTCTTATTTGTATATCTATGCTAATTATTTAGACATTGTCTTATTTTGAAATCAGACTGATTTGTGGGTGCTTGTTGCCGGTCTTACTCCATATTGTGCACTCAATAATTAATTTCTTTATTGTATAGCAGCACTGATAATATTGCTCTGTGAAGCTAACTATCTTATATGAAATAATTGTGGTTGTATGTTTTAGAAGGAATGCAGGAGGCAAACACTTTTGGAACATTTTGGAGAGACTTTTAGCAGGGATGGCTGCATGACTGGTCCCAGTCCCTGTGATAACTGCTTAAAATTTTATGAATCGAGTAAATAAATCTACTTTGGTCCGGTCAGGAGATTGAATTGATTTGGCCTTGGAAGTGCCTTTACAAGGGATTTCCCCTTACAACAGCTATTAATTATGTTAGGGCAGTGAGAAATATTCACAACAAAGTGAAACATGCAGATCTTCTATTTTCCTGAAAGTTATCCTCCTACAAATAAAGCATCTACAAGTCTTTGTTGCTGACAATTAATTCTATATATCGAATCCTGGAGTCATGAATGGAGCTGTGATTTGAGGTTGACTGACGAGGTCTGAATCCTGCACCCTATAATCAATCTCCTGTTATATAATGATATTATGCTTCTCATAGTTCCCTTTGAGATTGATGAATACATGAGTCTCATCTTTTATTCGATCATCTGTTTGAGGTTGTTGAAGCCACAACATGGCCCAGCTTTATCAGATTAAATCCACCACTAAAGATATAGGTTGGATTTCCCACTTAATTATGTGACCATATGTATTAATAAATTGCTGCATTTAGTCTTAGCTACTGTCCAAACCATTGACTTCCAACCTTTAACAATCATTATACCACAACTTAGTCAATCTCATCGTTGTTGTTTAGTATTATAAAAACAAGTATCACCTGCTTGAAGGAGAAAGAAACTTAGTTATATCTCACAGCATCTTTTTCTTTTTCTTTTTCATCAATAAAATTATTTATGTTTTCCTT
>PYDT01001658.1:0-13846 GCA_004837865.1 Musa balbisiana | reverse complement strand
TTGTATCTTTACTTATAAACTTTGACTGTTGAGTTGCTCTTTGTTGTTAGTTCCAATGTTTTTTCCATGCGGTGCCACCGCCTGACCGGGGCTGTGCTACCGGCCCAAGTCTCACTCTGAGACTGGCCCATGGTGCCACCGCTGACATTGGGGGGGACAGGACGGTGCCACCAGGCCGCTAGGTAATCTGGGTCCGAATGGGCTGATCCTTCGCCAATTTTGGTCTGGTAAGGTCTCAATTGCCCCAAATTAAGTTAATGGGATCACCTCCCATTTCTCAACTAATCATCTGCTAACGACATATTTTCAAGACATTTCGACATCTTTCTCTCGGTAAAGTCAATCGCTTCTATTTCTGTCGAGCTTCTCCGACGAACTCCGGCGATCATGCCGCGAACCCTCGCGATGCTCCGGTCGGACTTCCTCAAACTCCTGGACTTGCGACGATCCACTTGGCCAGTTCCGTGAGCTTACTTTGGCAAGCTCCTGGACTTCTCGATTTGTTCCCCGCAAACCTCCTTGACGTCCGACTTCGTCGAACTCGGCGCACCCCCAACGTATCATAGTCTTTACTTTCGTCGCAACTCCTGGCTGCTGTCCTTACTTTCATCGTAGTTAATAATCCACACATTATCTTAACATATGGATTAGATAACAATACATTGCTTCATCATCAAAAATCCGAGATTCACATCTCCCCCTTTTTTTTATGATGACAATCAATTGATAACGAGTTAACTTTAACTCCCCCTATCTCTATGCCATACTCAAGATAGTCATTCTTTAATTCAAACTTTGAATTCAAGATACATATTGATAAGTTAAGATTGTTTAACCTTATACTACTTCTCATGATTCTATCATATGTATCTCTCTGAAAATGAATGTCAAGGCTTTCATCCTTTTTCAAGTTTTACATTTCAATGTGACATGATAGTTTTAGCAATTCATGATTTGTAAGATATCAACTGTGAAATTACGATGCAAAGTTCTTGATACTTAACTAATGTAAATATTTCAAGTGTTTAGCAATCATGCAAGTTCTCTCATTAATTTACCATATATTCGATGCAAAAGCTTTTTTAACATAATTCAAATTCGAAAATATGTCACTCCATAAAAAGTAAAAAAAGCATCATTTCAGATATTTCTCCCCTTTGCATCAACAAAAAAGGAAACGATATAAGCAAATTTTAAACACAAGTGAGTGTAGTAATTGTTCAACAATGGAGTGATAGGACCAATTATACAAACATCTCAAAGGAAAAGATACATCCCGCTTCATTTTTAGCAAGGATCATCATATGTATGTGATCAAATCCTTGCAATTAAAAAATCTTCTCTTCTTTTTTTCAAGAAGGAACTTATAAGAAGTCATCATTTTATCAATCCCTTTCTCGAAATATTTTTCACATCATAAGCCAATGAACGATGCATTGCTATTGATTCCACATGTCAAAAATCATGAATCAAACCCGATATAACATTGCTTATGATAGCTAACATTAAGTTCGAAGAGATAAGGTATCAAGAAAATCCGAAAATAAAAATTTAACCTTTCATGCATTCGGACAAGGTTCTTGCTATAGATTTTCCAATACAATCATGAAGATAAAACTGCTTCATTCATGGAAATTTTTATATCCATAATACAATAATTTCCAACATATTACTAAGGCAATGTAAGCCTGTAAATCATCATATCAATTGAGTGATTTGATTATTGACTCAAGACGTCTAAAAATAAGATTTAATGAGTTCAAGCATTCGACACCATTAACATTCCTATTCTCTTCTAATGAATTAAATTGTTCTCACTTAAAGGCCTTTGTAAAAATATCAGCTATGGGTGTTTAAGTATCAATGAACCCTCTATACTATACAGATTAGTGCATGATCCTCGTATAAGTGATGTCAAAATAATCATATTTTTTGTTCTAATGTTGAATGGGATGCTTTTGTTAAAACATATAGCACTTGTGTTATCACTCTAATGGAAATATTTTTAAGATGAACTTTATAATCTTCTAAGGTGTTTTTCATCCACACAACTTGTGCACAGCATGCACTAGCTTATATATACTCAGCTTTCGGTTGTTGTATGCGATTGAGTTTTTGTTTCTTCTTGCGATGACCAGGAAACAAGAGCATGTCCCAAAAATTGACATGTTCCTGATGTGCTTTTTCTATCTAATCTACATCCAGCAAAAATCTGTCAGCAGCATAAGTAATTAACTTAACTCAAATTCTCTCGGTTTTTCGAATACCTAACCAAGCTTTGTTGTACCTTTAACATATCTAAATTTTCTTTTAAACCCTTTGAGATGAGATATCTTAGGGTTCGTTGAACCTAGCACAATTCCTACACTGACATGATTCCTGTCTAGTTGTCGTGAGGTACAGTAAACTTCCTCTCATACTCTTATCAGTTTTTTGATCGAAGCTTTCTCTACTTTATCAACTTCTAACTAGTGGATTTCGCATAGCGAGTGTTAATAGCCTTTTGAGCTTTCCATATTAAATCTCGTTAGCAGTCGAAAGCATATTTAGTTTGACTAATAAAGATGTCATTTCTTAGTTGCTTAATTTGTAAGCCTAAGAAAAAGGTTAATTCTCCTATCACTCCATTTCAAATTCTAGACTCTTGTTTTAAGCAAGGATTCACAAAGAGATTTGTTTGTAGAACCAAGAAGATATATCTCAACATAAATCTGAACAATGAGAAAATTATTTCAAAATTCTTGATAAACCATGTAGTATCACCCTTGCCTTTTGTAAAATTATTTTAAATAATAAAAGAACTAAGTCTCTCATACCAAGCCCTTGGGGCGTGTTTTAAACCATAAGGCTTTAGTTAATTAAACACTAGTAGTGAGGCTATTATTTTCAAATCCGGGAGTTGTCAACATAAACTCTTCAGAAATAAAGCCGTAAGAAAAGCGCTTTAACATCCATTGAATCACTTACAATTATTATTACTCAGCATAGTAGGCAAGGAGGCATCCTTCTGGCTTCTAATCTAGCCACAAGAGGAGCGAAGGTTCTTCGTAATCGATACCTTCTTCTTGGTTGAAAGCTTTGGCTACTAATCTAACCTTTTTCTAACCCCGATACCATAGTCATCTTGCTTGGTTCTAACGAAAACCCCATTTAGTACCAATAACTAATTGTCATTTTGCCTCGGAACAAGCTTCCACACTCATTTCTTTCTCTTCTCTCAATTGATTTAACTCATCTTGGCTTGCGCTAATCCATGAATCATCTTTCATGGCTTCGTCAATAACATTAGTTCAATTTGGGAGAGAAAAGCGGGCATGGGCACAAATTCTTTCAGAGAAGAACCGTGTTTGACCCCCTTAGATGTGTCTCCTAGAATTAGCTCCTTAGGATGAGCATCTACATATTTCCAACGCTTGGGTAGGATGTGTTCGACAAGTGGATGCATCCAAGTTGCTAGTTGTAGAAGGGGTTTCATTAATTCAAAGAATCAAAATTAAACATCATCATCAAATCCTTTTTCTTGATTCAGAAATCCTCTTTGATAACACAATGAATGGATTCTTCTATAATGAAAGGTCTTTTATTGAATATACAAAAGCTTTAGAAACCCGAAGACTAACCAAGGAAATTCCTCATCGATTTAGCATCAAATTATTTCTAAGGCATTTTTTTCATTCAAGATAAAACACTTGCACCCAAAAACTTAAAAGATGAACCATTGGTTTTTGTTGTTCCCAACTCATAGGGAGTTTTGTGAGTAAGGGTCTTACTAGAACTCTATTCAAAATATCATGCAGTGTTTTACGTCTTCGTCCCAAAAATATTTGGGTATGCTAGTTCATTCAACAGGGTTCTTCTCAGTTCTTGTAAATTTCTATTTTTTCTTTCTACGACGCATTTTGTTGAGGATTTCTTGGAGTAGAAAGTTTTGATTGTAGCCATTAAAGTCATAAAATTCTTGGGAAAAATCACGGTTGTGGGGGAAATTCACCACCATGATCCTTCTAATTGACGCAATCTGAACCCTTTTCATTTTGGACAAGTTTGCAAAACTACTGGTAAAAATATCTAAAGCATTCATTTGTGTTTTCAGAAATAAGTCAATGTGTACTACTATAGTCATCTACTGACGAGGCTTCGTTGCTACCTCCTACTTGATGTAGAGTAGGTCCAAACAATCCATATGGATCAATTGTAGGGCCTAGAGTTGCTATTGATTCTTAATTTTGAAACTCCCCTTAATTTGTTTCCTAATTGACAAGCATCATACACATTATCTTTGATGAACTTGTATGAGGACTTCTCTTACAAGTTCTTGATGATATTTGAGTTGATTAGTTTTCATGCTGCATGACCTAATCTCCTATGCCAAAGCCTAGCCTCCTCATTCAAAACCGAAAACACTTTTCATTGCAAATACATTGTGTCAATGGTGTAGACTTTTGTTGTTTAATGCTATCATAGATGTGTTTTTGTGTGTTTCAACGATGCAAGTCATTAGATTCGAATTTGACAATATATCCTTTATCACACACACAATTGACTAATTCGCAAGAAGGTTATGTTTTAAACCACAACTAACAAAACTCTTCATAAAGAGTTGGATTTGTTACCTATGTTTCCTTTGCCACTGATTTTACCCTTGTTGTTGTCCCCTCCGAAGGTGACATAAGGCTTCGTCTATGCTAGGGATTTTTGAGAATTTGAGATGGATCTCCGATCATATGCCTTGAGCATCCACTATCAAGGTACCCTCTTTGCTCCAGCGTGTGATGATGTATGTTTCTATAAGAGAGATGGATTTTTTAGTACTTATTTGTTTGGGTGCCTCAAACAACTGATCTAAATTAGTTATCAGGTTGCCTAGAGTTTATCGTGTTTCTTCGTACCCAATCAATTTGTTTGACTAACTTTCTGGAATGGACAATGATAAGTTCTATGTCATGTTTGCAACAAAATTTGCATTTTGCTTTTGGTGTCGACATATAGATAGGCCTTTAATGAAGGTTGTTGGATGTTGGTGAGGACTTCTCACAAATCCGATTCCACTTTCTTAAGGAACAGACCCTTATTTGTAAGGACATATTCAAAGACTTGCTACACCACGCATTTCTTCGAGGTGCCTTAAGTGCAAGTTCCTCCTTTTGGAGAGTGTTTCTCGATCATTACAATTTTTACATGGAGCTAACTATCCTGCATGAGATTCATTTCATTTGTCGCAATTACAAGTTAAGACATCATTCCGCTTTTTTAACAATTTATATTTTCCTACCAATAGTTTGCATTCATCAAATAAGTAATGGAAGGCAGTCGTATTCATCAAATGATAATCTGTCATCAATTAATTTGTTCCCTCATCTCCGATGGCCATTAGGGCGTAGGAGCATCTTGCTCGTGTTGGACTCCTCTTCTCGAGGGCTTGAGGCTCCCACGTTGCTTTGGCGCTTCTTCTTTGGTGTTCTCTCTTAGCTTTGGGGACATCCTTTTGTAGTGTCCGCGGCTTCTTGCCTTCGTAGCAAATAACTTGTCCTTTTTGGGTTCAAATTTATTTTTTGGAGTCATTTTTAAACTTGTTTCTTCCATGCCTTTTTTAACATTTCCTTGTTAGAAGTGCCAAGTCATCGTCACATTCTTCATCACTTGAGTTTTCTCTCGTGGTCTTCGAGGTTCTAAGGCCATACCTTCCTGTTCTTTGGAGGCTCTCTTTCTTGCTCTGTATGAGCTTGCAAGTCTTTCGTAGGTCATTAATGACCCATTAATTCTTCAAGAGGGAATGTGTTTAGATCTTTAGCCTCTGAATAAGCAGTGACTAGGGTCCGCAACTCTAGGAAGGGATCTTAGGATCTATTTACGAGCTCAAAGATCTAAAAACTTTTGCCGCGTCCTTTAGGCCTTGTCGACTATCCGTGCCGGGTGTACAATCGCCAATGTCTCGCGCGGTTTCATTCGGAAAAGTTCAAAAGAATGTATCACGAAAAAAGATTGATTTTTGCTCTTTCACTCTACTTGTGCCTTCGTGAGTCCACTTCTAGTGTATACCCAAAATATCAATGCGGTTTTTCAACAAACCGACCATTTAACTCCATTTTTTAATCAGCGCACAAAATAAGGCATTCATAGCCTTTGGCATTAAGAGCGATAGTCTCTTCTCCATTCCTTTCCAACGATCATGGAAGAAGACTTCGAAATCCATTTTCAAAATTCCTTGAACTAGAAAGATCCTCATTCGGGTCTTCCAATAGTATAGTCCGTCCCATTGAACAGGGGTTTGGACGTGTAATATAGTGGCCCTCTTGGATTCCGACGTATGCCTCTCTTTTGGGTTTTAATCCGATAGGGGGGGGGGGGGGGGGGGGGGGGGGGGGGGGGGGGGGGGGGGGGGGGGGGGGGGGGGGGGGGGGGGGGGGGGGGGGGGGGGGGGGGGGGGGGGGGGGGGGGGGGGGGGGGGGGGGGGGGGGGGGGGGGGGGGGGGGGGGGGGGGGGGGGGGGGGGGGGGGGGGGGGGGGAGAGGGGGGGGGGGGGGGGGGGGGGGGGGGGGAGGGGGGGGGGGGGGGGGGGGGGGGGGGGGGGGGGGGGGGGGGGGGGGGGGGGGTGAGAGTTACCCCCCCATAATACCCATTGTTAGGATCCAGATCACTAAGAGGGGGGGGTGACTTATGCAGCGGAAACGTTCGACGTTTAAAACGACATCGGATGATAAAACATTTCAGTATGAAGTGAATCGGAAAATTGCTGTACTTAATATCAAGTAAAGTGCATTAAAGGAAAGCGATGAAGTAGTTGCAGTAAGATAGAGAACAGAATGTAAATGCAAACCGAGATTTAGAGTGGTTTCGTTCAATCTGACCCTACATCCACTTTTGGCTTCCTCGTCCGATGAGGACCACCGACGTCCACTAGAGGCCTTCCTTTAATAGGCGAAGGCCAACCACCCTTTTACAGTTTCACCCTTTGACGTGCTTAGGAGACAACCCTTACAGATTTTTCACTCCCCCCCCCCCCCCCTCTTTTTTCTTGAATGATCAAAACTTCGAAGAAAAGAGGGGACAGAACTTCTAGCCTTTTACAACACTTTTAAGCTCTCAAAATCTCAGAATGAATGCTTAAGTTTTTCGATGCCCTTTTCATGCTGCCGGGTGGGTTTTTAGAGGCCCCAAACTGATATGAATTTGGAGCTCAAATGTCTTCCCAAGTTTCGGGGTCCTAGCGGTACTAACCAAGCCTGACGAGCTCGGAGACCCGCAGCTCGACGGCTCCACCGCCTGACAGGGGCGGTGCCACCGCCTGACAGGGGCGGTGCCACCGCCGGCCAGGGAATATAGGTCCGAATGGCTGTCCATTATTCGGCCCAATTTGGTCTGTAAGGGCCCATTGCCCCAAGATTAGTTAATTGGTCACCTCCCATTCTAACTTAATCTCATCTAACTATATATTTTCAAGAATTCACTGCAACTTGCTCCGGTGCGTCATCGCTTCTTCCGTCGAGCTTCCGGCGAACTTCCGCGATCATCCGACGAACATCGGCGATCTCCGGGGACTTCCGGCAAACTCCTGGACTTGCGACGATCCCCTTGGCGAGTTCCGATGAGCTTCTTTGGCAAGCTCCTGGACTTCTCGGATTTGTTTCCCCAGAACCTCCGATTGACGTCCGGCTTCCGTCGAACTCTCGACCCCCAACGTGATCAAGTCCTTGACTTCGGCGCAACTCCCTCTGCATGTCTTACTTTTCATCGTAGTTAATCCTGCACACTTATCTTAACATATGGATTAGATAACATGACATTGACTTCATCATCAAATCTGAGATTCAATAATCCAATAATAGCTTTTATCCCATATCAATTTGTGTTGGATTGGAAAGAAAGAAGAAGAAGAAGAAGAAAGAAAAGAGAGAAATAATGGCTATGGGTAGCACCTCACTGGCAACACCATAATGATAAATATGGTGATTCTAAGGTTTTTCATATATCCTCTGACTAGACACTTAAAACAGATAATTCGCATACCGATCCACATCTAGACTGGTATGCATAAAATGTTTCAAGATTTCATTTGGTATGACGAGTTTTTGCTACATATGTAGTTTTGTTGATGGATATGACCTTCAATCATTTTATTTAAAAAATCAAAATCTACCTAAAAAAGAACTCTTACTTAGATAAGCTTTGCTTAGTTTATAGATTCATCTCTTTCCTCTTTTCCAGATGTTCATATATGCTAAAATCACATTATTTGTATTCAAAGAATACCAATGAACACAAAACCTTTTTAAAGATTATATTAGTGGATAATAGTAGAAATTTTTTTTAAGTGATCCAAAGTCTGATAATAGTTCTCTTTTAAAATGTGATGAAAAGGTAAAAAAAATCAATAAAGGTTTGATCAAAGTTTTAAAAACTGAAACAATCTATAAAATATTTATAAGGGTTCATGGTAGAATGTTTGAGATTTGGAGTTCAATCACCTTAGCTAAAAAAATTATAATAATTTTATAAATTATAAGTGTGAATCTATTTAACACAATTTATTGTTAGGATCAAGATCACTAGAGGGGGGTGGTGAATTAGTGCAGCGGATTAAACGTCGGTTTTGATAAATCTTTCGTACGGTAAAAATTGAACTTGAAAGCGTATTCGTATAGTAGATGCACTAAGTAATGAGTAAATAAAGCAAGTAAGAAAGTTTGCAGTAATGTGAATAGCAACAATGAACATGCAAACCCTAGAGTACGTCTTTTTTAAAGGTGGTTTTTTCGGTCAATGACCTACATCCATTGCGAGGGCCCCCTTCTACGGGCTCCCTACCTTTCACTAGCAATCTCTTGAAAGGAAGGTAAATACCCCCTTACAACTCTTTACAAGCAGTTCATACTCTTACAGATTTTCAAGAAGAAGAGGTGAACACTACAAATTGAAAACCAAGGATTGCTATGACTTTTCTAAGACCTTTCTCTCAATCACTTGCTGCTCAAAAATTGTTCTCTCTGCGGAGAATTTGAGGGGTATTGTATAGGCCTCAAGAGGATTCAAATTTGGGCTCCAACATTTGAATTCTATTATGTTCCCGATGATGGCGGTGCCACCGCCCAGCTCTCGGGTAATGGGCGGTGCAACCGCCCAGCCCCGTGGTGACACCGCCCATCTCGCGCCTCTGGGCGGTCCACCGCCTAGTCTAGGCGGTGCCACCGCCTACACTATTTCAGCTCACTGGTTGAGCTCCAAAATTGGCCCAAACCAGTCCGAACTTGGGCCGAATTGGCCCTCTTGGTCATAGGATTAACACCTACCTAGCCCTAATTAACATGCTAACTACAAATTTAAAGACATTTTCAAGCTATTACAAGTCCATAATCAAGACTTCTTTCCGTTGAGCTTTCGCGAACTTCCGGCGGTCTCCATAACTCTCTGTGGGGGAAAAAAAGTTGAAAGTGGGGGGGGGGGGGGGGAAAAAACCATTCTGCTTACTCCGGCAAGCTCCTACTTCACGATTTGATCTTGGCGAGTTCCGACGAGCTTCTTCTGGCAAAGCTCCGATCTTTCTCGGTTAGCTCGTGAACTTCCGACGAACCTTTTTGGCGAGCTTCCGAAAAACCTTCATCAGCTCCCTACCTCATTCTCGTCTATTTCCGAACAGCATCCCGATGAACCTTCAGACTTCCGTCTGAACTTCTCGAACTCCCAACGAATCCTTCGCGCTTGACCCAGCACTTTGTTTCGCTTTAATGTCTTCATCGTTATCGTTTTTAATCCTGCCCCCACATCCAACTCTAACTCAGTCTAGACAATTATTAACAACGTGAATGGACATTCTTTTGTCCGTCACGTTTGGTTGCGCTTGGTCCGATTCTTCAGCGCATCGTTATCTCTTGCGGCTTGTTGCCCAATCGGCGGTTGACCTCCGCAACCCCGATATCCTTGGTGCAATTCCGCTCTCCTTGGCCCGATGCCCGACGGTACGAAAGGTCATACCGTCCATTCCAACTGATCTCCTCGGCGCAACGTCAATTTCTTCTGCGTCAACTGTCTAATCCTGATCGAGATAGACTGCATCAATCAAATGCGTTAAACATCTAAACACAATCAATTAGTTTCATCATAAAAACTCAGAGATCGCAACAATACCCCTTTTGATGATGCAAACTAATTGATGGACTACAGAGTTAAACTTAATCCCCGGAGTTTAACAAACTCCCCCTATCTACTATGCCATTGACTAGAACACTTGGTTATCCAATTCCAAGCAACATTCATTCACATGTTCTGAGAAAAAACATTAAACCATCATGCAAATATAAAAATCATTAATGCAGTGAAGTCATCACAGATACTTCTCACCATGTCATCCAACAAAACGGAGAGTAGCTCTAGTATTTAATAGATAGTCAAGTTTTTGTAATGGGAGCTAGGATTTCATCACAACATATAAGCATTTCACGCTAGTAAGATTCTTAGTTCAATCATGGCAATTCAACACTTGCTTCGTGTGCAAGATTGCACTTTGCTTTTCTTTGCATTTTCTAACTAAGCAAACCTTTCTCTCCTTTGTTTTTGTCGAAAAGTAGGGAAGAGTACAAGCAGCCCGCATTTTGCCTTGAGCTAGTAATCTTTCTTTCTCCCCCGATGTCCCATTGCCGACAAGAAAGGAGAGTAACCAATGAGTTTAGACTTTTACATAAATTATGAATTTGCCATCATATATTCAATCCATCACTGATACATACAAGACAAAACTGTAAAAGAAATCATGTCATGAAAGACAATCAATTTGTAAAATATCTCAAAAATTCAATTTGCGATACTGTCATTGCGATCTAAAAAAATTTTGTATGCTATGCTTTTAAGAAGGATAATCACCTCTTTTTGATACAAAGCATGGCAGAGCAATTATATTACAAGTTTCCTAAGTTTTACAATTTTTGCTTCTTTGAGATAGCAATTCTTTGGCTTTCTCTACAAGCTAGCAACTTTTACATATTTCAAAGTTTTACTAACTCGCCTAGCAAATTTACAATATTTTTAGAACATGCAAGCTAGTCGTTGTTGAGATGTTCAAGAAAGCAACCCTTGCTTTCTTAAATATACACGTTTTCTAGATGTGCACGGTACATGTTTTTCTTTATTGAGATAAGGGACAGATAGTGATGTTCAAGAAGACAACTTTTGCTCTTGAAATAACAGTTATCAAAATCTTTGCTACTTAAGATAGGCAAGCTAGCAATCAAGTTTTTTTTTGCATCTTCTGACTTGTGCAAATTAGCTATCTCCCCCTGGTTGTCATGTCCAAAAAGAAAGGGAAAAAACCCCCCCCCCTTTCACAAACATCAATATTAACAAGGTAAGTCAATCTTATTTTGGTTCATCTTATTTTTTTCCAAATTAAATATGCACTTCCAAAAACCTTATATTTGTTCATCATGCACGTATTGACATAATCGCAACATTATGAGTAAGCTACATGATACTAAAATTTTTTAATATTTAATCAACATTTTGATCATATACTAAACATTCATCTTTAAGAGCCTTCCATGATATAAAACATAAATTCAACATTTCTAATTCATCATTTTAGCAACACCTCCATAAGCATTTTAAATCATGATTTACATTATGTACAATACATCACATCATAATTAGAAGGCACAAGTATTGCATGTATAATTTCAAATCATAAATGTTTCCAAATCATGATGGGTATTAATTTGTCAAATGCATTTTTCTACCATTCAGATCATAACCTTTTTTCTCAAAAAACAAATTAATTGAATTATTTTCATGTTAGTCATATCACACAATAGGAATATCAAGGAGAACATAATTGGGTGATGAGATACACCTTTCATGATACCAAGGATTTTACATAAAATCATATCATAAAATATTAGAGTATGTGAATACCAAAAGGCATGATTTTCCTTTTTGAAACGCCCTCAAAAATATCAGGCAAAAATCTTAGGGATCAAATCATACAATTTTTTAATAATTTTTAAGTCCAAGAATTTTCAAAAAAGGATATTCCTTTTTCTTTATTAAATCACAAAAGGAAATATGGAGAAAAAGATTTCAATTCATGCACTAAGAACACTTAATGATTCATATTGAAAATTTTCTCAAAATGAAGAGAATATATAAAAGTAAGAAATCTTGATTCATAAAGGATTTCATGCTATAATTTTCAAGAGTCAAGATTATGATTCGGGATTCATCATAAAGCGAATTAATTTTCAATCATCACATAAGGCATTGAAAGAATTTTTTAAACATAGGCAGAATGATTAAGTTAAGCATGCACTGTTTCAATCAAATGCAAGTCAGGAATAACAAACTTCATTTGGGAGTATCAATTCATGAAGACAAAAGATCTTATTTGGGATTCCAATTTTGCAAGAAAAGCTTATGATTTAGATAAAACTCATTACAAATCAAGTCATTAACTTGAAACTCATAATCAAGTCATCAAAAATCAATTTCGGAGATTCCCAAAATATCATAATTCATTAATCGATCAGATGGGAAAGCATTTTTTAAGCGATCTTTCATCTAAAATGCTTAGCTTTAGATACCAAATCGATAAGCATGAAAGTGCTTAAAGATGTAAAGGCAAAATCTTATAAAACAACTCATCAAGAAAGGATGTTACACATTCTATTTTCACGCCAATAAAGAGTAAAGTGCAAGGATTCAATTATCTCATGTATGAATCCAATAGGTATCTCAAATATTCAACACACATTAAACAGAATTTCAAAAAGATTATATCGATAAAGTGATCACTTGTCTCATTTTATTAATTCGGAAGATAAGATTTCTCCTCTTTGGTAAAGAAAGCTAGGAGAATAAAATGAATTAGGGAGATATAAATGATTATTTGAAGCCATTGAACATGAGTAGATTTAAAATGTGTCTCTGTCATAAGTAGAATCAAGCATTGTGAAATCCGAAACATCCTCAAAGTCACATTCATAACTTCATACATGACCAAGCATGATTTAGTGAAAAGTCGCTCAAGATAGAGGATCACATTTCGTTTTTATAACTTTCTATTTTTTGATGGATTTATAAGCAGTGCATTACCTTAATAAAACAGTGTCAACATTTAAGACGGAAAGGTAAAATTTCATTAAAACAAATCATCAAGCATGATTCCATGATAACATCCTTTTAATATCGTGATATTCATTAACACGTTGAATTTAAAAAAAAGTGATGTTCAAGAGAAATCCTTAAGACCAAAAGCATGATTACCCTCATTATTTTCAAAATATTATCAAGTTTATTTTCATGAGATTCACAAGATTGGTAAAATAAATTCATTAATCTCATTCATTTCATTTAATCAATTGATTCATGTGAGGGTATTCAAGTCTTTTGTGAAATGTCTCAGCATTTAAAATCGAAACCATTAATTTTGTCATGAACCCCGCAAGAACCAACACATCATGATATCATATCTATTCATCAAAAGACTATCAAGAAAGAAAGTCATACATAGATGTACAGGCACTATGTCATCTTATATGTCATAAGATTCATTTTAATCGTCATCAAAAAGATTAGACAAAAAAACAGGTTAATCTCAAAATGAGAGTTTTAAAATCACCCATTACTTCAACAACTAATGCATGAATAAAAAAAAAATCATCAAGATCCAACAAAGCATGGATTAATCCTAGAATATCACATATCATTCATTATTATTCCTAATGTTGCAACATGATTCAACATTTCAAACCATAATATGCGTGAAACCTTAGCAAGATATTTCCTGATCAATTTTTAATTTTGCCAAGATGCTAACAAAAGAAAAAACTGATCTAATTTTTGAACAATCATTTTTTATTCCTATT
>PYDT01001194.1:0-13874 GCA_004837865.1 Musa balbisiana | reverse complement strand
TAGGAATACCGTAAATAGGGCCATTGCGACTCCCATTAATGGTGTAGTCCCCCAGCCCGGAGCTACTTTACCATATTCCGAATTCAATGGTTTCAATAAATTCCCTACAGTAGTTTGTCTTGGCCCAGATCTAGAACTATCCTCAACGGTTTGTGTAGCCATAAATCCTATTTAATCATTGGTTGAGATCTGTTGACTTTGTATACCATTCCGTTGTAGTTGTAAATAAACGATCTTATCGTAGATCCATTGTGATCTTGAAATTGTCTAAAAATGGAAACAGCAACCCTAGTCGCCATCTTCATATCTGGTTTACTTGTAAGCTTTACTGGGTACGCCTTATATACCGCTTTTGGGCAACCCTCACAACAACTAAGAGATCCATTCGAAGAACACGGGGACTAGTTGAAGGAAGAAAAATCGTTTGATTTAGGAAATATCTATTTGAAAATTTCTGAGTCCGGTTGCGAGGTCTGAATAGTAGGTATGAATCATAGTTTTAATATTTCTTTTCTTAATCTATTCTATATTCTATATATATTCCGTGCTCCAGATACTAGAATAACTATCCGACGAAATAGAATCATCTCGATAGAGATAACAGGACCATTCTCTGTATTATCAATAGGATCAATTATAACAAGTCACACACTCATATTCCGGAGATACCGAAACAAATAAATTCCACGGTCGAACTACCAGAATGGTCTAGAAATCCGAGTTTTAAGTAAAGTAATTTTTTTGATTGAAAACTAGGACTTCAAAGTTCTTATAAACTTAACTCATTGTAATTCCATCCAGTAAAACGGAAGAATTATAAATTTCCAAAATAATAGATAGGAATACCGTAAATAGGGCCATTGCGACTCCCATTAATGGTGTAGTCCCCCAGCCCGGAGCTACTTTACCATATTCCGAATTCAATGGTTTCAATAAATTCCCTACAGTAGTTTGTCTTGGCCCAGATCTAGAACTATCCTCAACGGTTTGTGTAGCCATAAATCCTATTTAATCATTGGTTGAGATCTGTTGACTTTGTATACCATTCCGTTGTAGTTGTAAATAAACGATCTTATCGTAGATCCATTGTGATCTTGAAATTGTCTAAAAATGGAAACAGCAACCCTAGTCGCCATCTTCATATCTGGTTTACTTGTAAGCTTTACTGGGTACGCCTTATATACCGCTTTTGGGCAACCCTCACAACAACTAAGAGATCCATTCGAAGAACACGGGGACTAGTTGAAGTAATGAGCCTCCCATATGGGGAGACTCATTACTTCAATTGAGATAATGAAAAATTATTTCATTTTTTAGTTGGAACCTTAGGCGGTTCTCGAAAAAAGATAGCGAAAAAAATTATCCCTAAAGTCGAGACTAAAAGGAATGTATAAACCAATGCTTCCATAGATTCGATCGTGGTTTACAATTATAGCTTCCACACCTATTCATTTGGCATCATTTACCATATAAAGAAAAGGAAAGAGTCAAAGAAAAGATGGTGATTCAAGTCAAGATTTCTTCAGTACCCTAACCCTATGTCAAATCAAAAAAGAGGCGAAAGATACCAGAGCAATGTTGTATCAGACTACTTGTCTCTTTGTAGTTGGATCTCCAAGTTTTTGGAATGCTCCAAATTCCACTTGAGCATCCAAATCTGGATCAATGCCAGCAAAAACATCTCTGAACAAGGTTCTAGCGCCATGCCAAATGTGTCCGAAAAAGAAGAGCAAAGCAAACGTAGCATGGCCAAAAGTGAACCAACCCCTTGGACTGCTGCGAAAAACGCCATCAGATTTCAAAGTAGCCCGATCTAATTCAAAAATTTCACCTAATTGGGCACGTCTAGCATATTTTTTTACAGTCACAGGATCACTATAACTGACTCCATTGAGTTCGCCACCATAGAACTCAACAGTTACACCTACTTGTTCAACACTATACTTTGATTCTGCCCTTCTAAAAGGAACATCGGCTCTAACAATTCCGTCTCCATCTACCAAAACTACCGGAAATGTTTCAAAAAAGGTAGGCATACGACGTACAAAAAGCTCGCGCCCTTCTTTATCTCTAAAGACGGGGTGTCCTAACCACCCAACAGCTATTCCATCCCCGTTGTCCATTGACCCTGCTCTGAATAATCCCCCTTTTGCTGGATTATTACCAATGTAATCATAAAAAGCTAATTTTTCGGGAATTTTAGACCAAGCTTCCGATAAACTCAGATTTTGGGCTAGTCCGGCGCTAACTCTTCGATATATTTCTTGCTGAAAGTATCCCTGATCCCACTGATAACGAGTGGGACCAAATAATTCGATTGGGGTAGTTGCTGAACCATACCACATAGTTCCAGCAACAACGAAAGCTGCAAAAAAAACAGCAGCGATACTACTGGAAAGTACAGTTTCAATATTGCCCATACGTAATCCTTTGTATAGACGTTGAGGCGGACGGACACTAAGATGGAATAAGCCTGCTAATATGCCCAATGTACCCGCTGCAATATGATGAGAGGCTATTCCTCCGGGAACAAAAGGATCAAAGCCTTCCGCGCCCCACGCTGGACTTACAGGTTGTACTTTTCCAGTTAGTCCATAAGGATCGGACACCCATATTCCAGGACCATACAAACCTGTTACATGAAATGCGCCAAAGCCAAAGCAAGCCAACCCTGAGAGAAATAAATGAATTCCAAAGATCTTAGGCAAATCCAAAGATGGTTTGCCCGTACGTTCATCACAGAATATTTCTAGGTCCCAATACACCCAATGCCAGATAGCTGCCAAGAAGCACAAGCCAGAAAACACAATATGTGCCCCTGCCACACCTTCATAACTCCAAATACCGGGATTCGTTACAGTTCCTCCTGAAATACTCCAACCACCCCACGAATTGGTTATTCCTAAACGAGTCATGAAGGGTATAACGAACATACCTTGTCTCCACATTGGATCAAGAGCGGGGTCAGAGGGATCAAAAACCGCTAATTCGTATAAAGCCATCGAACCGGCCCAACCAGCAACTAGGGCTGTATGCATTATATGGACAGAAAGCAATCGACCGGGATCATTCAATACGACAGTATGAACACGATACCAAGGCAAACCCATGGAAATACCCCTTTATCAAAGAAAAATAGACACTATGTCACTTTATTTTATCGCATTGGAAAAGACTATACTATGTATCTAACCTTTTCAGTAGATTCCGTATGAGAAAGGGTTAATTTTTATTCCGTTCCATTGAAAATAATGGAACAATTCTGTTCGTAAGAACAAAGAGAAGCAGATCTATTCTATACCCGATAAGTACCAATACGCAATGGGAGGATTAGTTCTACTTTAGGGAAACGAATGCGTAGATACTTGTTTATTACTCCAACGATTGATCCGTTAGTTAAAATTTTTCTTTATTCATTCTGTCTTACTCTATAAAATAAACCTTCCAATTTATGTATAAAAATCTATGTATAAAATACAATAAACAGAAAAAGGGATGAAGACGATAAAGCCATTGTTATGTTTCCACATTAAAGTGAAGTATAGTACTCAATTTTTTCTTTAATTTAATGCCCGTTGGTGTTCCAAAAGTACCTTTTCGGAGTCCTGGAGAGGAAGATGCAGTTTGGGTTGACTTATAGTGCGACTTGTCAGACATATTGGGTTATATGGAATTTACCCGTTCTCTCCCTCGATCGAAATATCCTCTGTTTCGCCTAAGAAATATTGTATTGAGTGAACCATCAATCATTCGGAGCGTGAAGTGCAATTAGATCAATTTATTTATTTTGAGGATCAATTAGGAGAATTTATGGTTGACTTGGAAAAATAAAAATAAAAATAAAGTAATAAAGTATCCAGGCTCCGTTCAGAAAATACCAAATTGGTAATCCATGTAATGTACGATTACCGCTTGTATCATAAACGATTCTTATCCTTATTATAGGAGTGATTTCAAACGTCCAACCAATAACCAACGGAATAGTATGATGAGTACATCGAATGATTGGGGAAAGGCATGAAACGAATTGAAAAAAAAAAGTCGTAACAAAAAGAAGTGGTACTGAGACCATTTGCCCTATATGTGCAAATGGAATTCGGACAGATCTTTTCCCGGAGTAGAACATGAACCTAAAAGAATTGAAAAGGCCCATTCAGAAACAAGAAAATTACATCGTGATTTGAATGTCGATGAAACAATACATCAATGAGAGAGATTTGTTCAATTCAATTTCAATAAGTTCAGTAAATTCTTTTTTTATAGGTAAGGAAGCCAAAACTCATCTCATGTCTTTTAAAAAATGGAAGCTTTATTAGAAAAACAAAAACCTATTACAGAAAAAAAAAAATAGACACTATGTCACTTTATTTTATCGCATTGGAAAAGACTATACTATGTATCTAACCTTTTCAGTAGATTCCGTATGAGAAAGGGTTAATTTTTATTCCGTTCCATTGAAAATAATGGAACAATTCTGTTCGTAAGAACAAAGAGAAGCAGATCTATTCTATACCCGATAAGTACCAATACGCAATGGGAGGATTAGTTCTACTTTAGGGAAACGAATGCGTAGATACTTGTTTATTACTCCAACGATTGATCCGTTAGTTAAAATTTTTCTTTATTCATTCTGTCTTACTCTATAAAATAAACCTTCCAATTTATGTATAAAAATCTATGTATAAAATACAATAAACAGAAAAAGGGATGAAGACGATAAAGCCATTGTTATGTTTCCACATTAAAGTGAAGTATAGTACTCAATTTTTTCTTTAATTTAATGCCCGTTGGTGTTCCAAAAGTACCTTTTCGGAGTCCTGGAGAGGAAGATGCAGTTTGGGTTGACTTATAGTGCGACTTGTCAGACATATTGGGTTATATGGAATTTACCCGTTCTCTCCCTCGATCGAAATATCCTCTGTTTCGCCTAAGAAATATTGTATTGAGTGAACCATCAATCATTCGGAGCGTGAAGTGCAATTAGATCAATTTATTTATTTTGAGGATCAATTAGGAGAATTTATGGTTGACTTGGAAAAATAAAAATAAAAATAAAGTAATAAAGTATCCAGGCTCCGTTCAGAAAATACCAAATTGGTAATCCATGTAATGTACGATTACCGCTTGTATCATAAACGATTCTTATCCTTATTATAGGAGTGATTTCAAACGTCCAACCAATAACCAACGGAATAGTATGATGAGTACATCGAATGATTGGGGAAAGGCATGAAACGAATTGAAAAAAAAAAGATCAGTTTTCCTTATTTGATCGTATCAGAAAGGCACTTTGGGATTGCTAAATCACAGACGAGATAAATATATAAAGCAACAGAACCATCATAGTATTTTTGACTCCTACGAAAGGAAGGGTGGTAAATGGATCATTCAACGATCTGAATCAGATGGATTCTCTTTCTTTCTTAGATAGAATAGAAGAGAAGAAAAAAGTAAATTCCATTGCGGAGCCGTATGCAACGCACAGAAGATGCCTGTACGGTTGTTCAATTTCTTCTTGTTATTTTTTTTATCCCTTACATTAGCCCAATCATGCGAGATAGAGGAACCGTTCATGATGTTATATCAATATCAATATAATTAGGGTCATGATTCATCAACCTGCTAGTTCTTTTTATGAATCACGAACAGGGGAATTTGTCCTGGAAATGGAAGAACTACTGAAACTTCGTGAAACCCTCACAAAGGTTTATGTACAAAGAACGGGCAAGCCTTTATGGGTTGTATCCGAAGACATGGAAAGGGATGTTTTTATGTCAGCAACAGAAGCCCAAGCTCATGGCATTGTTGATCTCGTAGCGGTCGAAAATGAAAATACCGGGGATTTCGTGTAAATCCATTTCAAACCATAATTCGAATTTTCTGTGATTTGGTATTGAATAGAAAAAATTCATAATCATCAATCCAATCATCAGGTTAAGATCGATCTAAACCAACCCATTCCATTCTAATTCTATATATACATATATATATATATACGATACGACATGCCAACTATTAAACAACTTATTAGAAACGCAAGACAGCCAATAAGAAATGTTACGAAATCTCCCGCTCTTAGAGGATGTCCTCAGCGTCGAGGAACATGTACTAGGGTGTATGTGCGACTCGTTCAGATCATGAGTTCGAACAAATGAGACAATTTTTCCAGTGTCAATGACCGGTACCAATGAATAGGGTAAATGGAAAAGATCTATCATATACCTATATTGTGTATGGAATTTATGGTTTCCATTGGTGCAAATCCAATCACCTAGATTTGAGATGAAAAGCAATTCCCCATTGGTAGCAAATAGTTATCCATTAAGCGGAGGAAATAGTATTATAAGAAGCAAAAAGATTATGCTCCTATTGTTAAAAGAGCGGACTAAGAGGGTCAGCTACCTAGCCAACTTTCCTAATTAAATGCCGTCACTGTATAGATAACTCTTATTGTGAAAAGAGCTATTACTCTATAATTGATGGGTAGAGCCAAAGAGTGTGAACTATACAAGTTCACAATACCATTTGGTTAAATGAAAGAAGAGGCTCCGGTGTATAGAGAGGACCTCACCGTTTAAGAAGTAACCATAGAAACGATGGAACCCACTATTTTTTTTTTAGTATCATTAGAATTTCTTATTTGCAGGTGAAATGCCTGGACGGAATAAAAAATTGTGGTCAGGAAGGTTATAGTAGCAAAAGCCATTGGAATTTATATTTTATATATCGGAATAATCCGTTTTGTTATTAATCGACCGTGAGAGGGGAAAAGGATGACTGAAAGAATCGAAATCAATTAGTTATTCATTAAGGTTTAATTTGATTCAATGACCAGAGTTAGACGGGGATATACAGCTCGGAGACGTCGAACAAAAATTCGTTTATTTGCATCAACCTCTAGAGGAGCTCATTCAAGACTTACTCGAACGATTACTCAACAGAAAATGAGAGCTTTGGCTTCCTCTCATCGAGATAGAGGCAGGCAAAAGAGGGATTTTCGTCGTTTGTGGATCACTCGGATAAATGCAGTAACTCGTGAGAATAAGGTATTGTATAGTTATAGTAGATTAATACACAATCTGTACAAGAAGCAATTGCTTCTTAATCGTAAAATACCTGCACAAATAGCTATATCAAATAAGAATTGTCTTTACATGATTTCCAACAAGATCATCAAATAAAGTAGATTCTAAAGTAATTAAAGTAGATTCTAAAGTAATATACAGTACAGGAATGATTGAAACAGAATTCCCCGGAGAAGGAACTCCGGGAAAATAGAATAATAAAGTAATAGAATAATAAAGTAATAGAATAATAAAGTAATAGAATAATAAAGTAATAGAATAATAAAGTAATAGAATAATAAAGTAATAGAATAATAAAGTAATAGAATAATAAAGTAATAGAATAATAAAGTAATAGAATAATAAAGTAATAGAATAATAAAGTAATAGAATAATAAAGTAATAGAATAATAAAGTAATAGAATAATAAAGTAATAGAATAATAAAGTAATAGAATAATAAAGTAATAGAATAATAAAGTAATAGAATAATAAAGTAATAGAATAATAAAGTAATAGAATAATAAAGTAATAGAATAATAAAGTAATAGAATAATAAAGTAATAGAATAATAAAGTAATAGAATAATAAAGTAATAGAATAATAAAGTAATAGAATAATAAAGTAATAGAATAATAAAGTAATAGAATAATAAAGTAATAGAATAATAAAGTAATAGAATAATAAAGTAATAGAATAATAAAGTAATAGAATAATAAAGTAATAGAATAATAAAGTAATAGAATAATAAAGTAATAGAATAATAAAGTAATAGAATAATAAAGTAATAGAATAATAAAGTAATAGAATAATAAAGTAATAGAATAATAAAGTAATAGAATAATAAAGTAATAGAATAATAAAGTAATAGAATAATAAAGTAATAGAATAATAAAGTAATAGAATAATAAAGTAATAGAATAATAAAGTAATAGAATAATAAAGTAATAGAATAATAAAGTAATAGAATAATAAAGTAATAGAATAATAAAGTAATAGAATAATAAAGTAATAGAATAATAAAGTAATAGAATAATAAAGTAATAGAATAATAAAGTAATAGAATAATAAAGTAATAGAATAATAAAGTAATAGAATAATAAAGTAATAGAATAATAAAGTAATAGAATAATAAAGTAATAGAATAATAAAGTAATAGAATAATAAAGTAATAGAATAATAAAGTAATAGAATAATAAAGTAATAGAATAATAAAGTAATAGAATAATAAAGTAATAGAATAATAAAGTAATAGAATAATAAAGTAATAGAATAATAAAGTAATAGAATAATAAAGTAATAGAATAATAAAGTAATAGAATAATAAAGTAATAGAATAATAAAGTAATAGAATAATAAAGTAATAGAATAATAAAGTAATAGAATAATAAAGTAATAGAATAATAAAGTAATAGAATAATAAAGTAATAGAATAATAAAGTAATAATTTAATGGAGTAATAATTAAATAATACAATTTCTTTCTAACTCTCAATTGTTCCTATCCTAAATCTCAATATTTTATTAATATTTATTTTATTTATTATTTAAGTTAAATATCTTCTTTCTATGCTATGATTTCGTGGAACTCGCCGTAGACTGGATCCACATTTTCATTTCTGTTCTCCAAAATTCGATCTTCGATCTACCACATTTTTGCTGAGGTTCAATACACTTTTTTCTTTTCCTTCCTATCCTAAAGAACTGAAAAAATAGGGGCGAAATTAGAAATTTTAGTCACGTGGAATTGTATCTCTAATTTTATTCATTTCTTCGCATATCAATCAATAACTAGAATTAAAAAAAGGGGAATGACAAGGCATCCGGAAATAACCGATTAATTCTCTCAATAGGCCTGCTAAAGACCCAAACCATAGAGTACTTAGCACAGGTGCCACGGAGGAGATATGTTTGTATATCTCGCATTGAAAATCCTCCTTCTATTATAGATTGTAATACATATAGGTCAGATGCTGTAGTTCAAGATCATTTGTATTTTTTACACAGAATTCCTAACTAAACAGGATTCCTAATAAGAATAGATATGTACAATGAGCAATAGATTTTTTCTTTTTTGTAAAAGAAAAAAACAATCTAATCCCTTGTTCCTGAGCATTACTGATAAATATTAACTTTTTTATACGTTAGGGTTCAGATGTATATAATTCTTTTATTATATGAAACCAAAAAACCAAAAAGAAGAAATGACAAGAAAATTGTATAGATGAGGAGGAAAATGACGATATGGAAAACAAGACAGGATTTTGTACATGAAACGTACAACATTTGAAAAGGGATGTAGCGCAGCTTGGTAGCGCGTTTGTTTTGGTACAAAATGGCACGGGTTCAAATCCTGTCATCCCTACCTATTACTTCTCCCATGGGCAGTAACGAGGGATTCATTGAGATCGATTAAAATTGGACATAATCTTCTGGTCTTGCATACTATATGTATGCAAGACGTATTGGGGGTAGAAAAAGTACTTTTCTTTACAGTACAGTCGTATCTCCTGTCATAAGGATAAGAAAGCGCTCTTAGTTCAGTTCGGTAGAACGCGGGTCTCCAAAACCCGATGTCGTAGGTTCAAATCCTACAGAGCGTGATTCGGTTTATTTGATGTCGAATCACAATAAATAATTTAACAAAACAAAAAGTTGAATTGTAACTTGAAAACTTGAATTTGACCTCCTTCCTGCAGGAGGTGCAATCAAAAAAAAGAAAGAAATATTACTCAATCAAGGTCCAACTGATCACCACGTCTATATTGTAAATATGCGGTTACGAATAATCCTGCTAAAGTAATAGGAATTAGACCTAAGACGATTCCAAATAGAAAAACTTCAATCATTTCGGTTTGTTTAAGGGGATAAAAAAGAAAGGTAAGATCTATCCTAAATATTAATCTAAATTATCCGTGAATCTCAATGACCAAGAATTGGCAATTGATGTGAGAAAGAACCATAGAATACCCGGAATCTCAGAGAAATATTCGTTTTTATCAATTTTTCATTCAATTCATTTCAAATAAGTCGTATCTTGTTCAAACCAATGAATAGAGCTGAGGTTATAGTTAAAGCAGCCAGTAGAAAACCGAAATAACTAGTTATAGTAAGCATGAAAGAGCTAAATTAGATATGTTCTTTTGCTACATATGTTGATAAAACACTTACCTAAGTTCAATTTTTACAAAATACGACGGCAAGAAAAATCAATTGACAGAATTAGTTTAGTTCCAATTGAAAATTCTGGATCCATCAGTCATTATAGATAAGACTAACTAAGAGTGACATAGGTAGAAAAATTCGATTCATCTGCTGTGACATTGACCGATCCTATGATTCGGAATCAACAGATTCATTGTGGAATTTGTGAGTTGAATAAAGTAATAGTAAAAGTAAGTAAAATATAAAGTATAAGTAAAAGTAATAGTAATAAGAACTGTGCCGTGTAACTTCATTCAAACTTAAATTACTTATAGACTATACTTAAATATTAAATTAAATATTAAATAAATTAAATATTAAATAAAATATAAGTAATTTAAGTAATTTTGGATAAAAGAATTGGATTTGAAAATTCCATTTAATCATTTCCTTTCTATTTCAATAGGATCTAATCTTTTTTGGAACGAACGGCCTGATACTATTTACCTTTTATTTATTTTAACTCATTGGACTCAGTACAGTAATAGGTTGCTTAATTGCCCATAACATAATATTTCGAATGAAAAGAAAAAGGTGTCCCACGATCTATCGAAAAAAATAAAACCTTTACTTTATTTTTAATTTTTATATTTTTATTCTTTTTTTTCAGGTCCAACTCGATTCAAAGACGAACAACTTCCTTATCCTTTTAGATTCTATATTCTGTCTTTCCATATCATGGAGTTCCATACTTCTAGTTTGGTCAAGAAAGAACCTTTGTTTTGGATCTAATACAATAACGGTTGCATCACGAATATGGATTGTTCCAACTGGGTTCTGTTTCTTTCACTAATATAGTATATTCTGTTTCTTTCACTAATATAGTTATACTATTGTATTTTGTATTACAGTATATTTATTGTATATACGACCAACCAATTACTTGAAATAAAAAGATTGAACAAAAAAAACTTTAACCCAAAATGGGTTTATTATAGATTTCGCATACATATAATTGAATTGTGTGAATATTATAATATGTTCCATAAGTGAATATTCTAATATGCTTCATAAATTATTAGAAACCATCGATTCACGCTTTTCCAAGATCTTTACTTTCTATTACGAATCCAATAATGGAAATCTTATAAGGAATTTGAGTAATTTTCTATTGATCTATTGAATAACATAGAGTTATGCATAGACAAGGAACAAAAAAAGAAGAAAAGAATTATGTAGCATTTCGGTACCGATCGAGACTGCGTTGCTGTGCCAGAGGAAGGATAGCTATACTGATTCGGTATACTTGAAATAAACCTTTGGTACAAAATTGACGATCTCACAAGATGCAATATCAGTAGTTTTCCATTTACTGATCCCATCTTTCAAGGAATCGATTCCCTTTTTTGAATGTACAAAAATTTGTGGAGCTCAGAATGTCTGGAAGCACGGGAGAACGTTCTTTTGCTGATATTATTACCAGTATTCGATACTGGGTTCATATAGATTACTATACCTTCCCTATTCATTGCGGGTTGGTTATTCGTCAGTACGGGTTTAGCTTACGACGTGTTTGGAAGTCCTCGGCCAAACGAGTATTTCACAGAGAGCCGACAAGGTATTCATTGATAACCGGCCGTTTTGATTCTTTGGAACAATTGATGAATTTAGTAAATCCTTTTAGGAGGCCCCCAATGACCATAGATCGAACCTATCCAATTTTTACAGTGCGAGGTTGGCTGTTCACGGACTAGCTGTACCTACCGTTTCTTTTTTGGGGTCAATATCAGCAATGCAGTTCATCCAACGATAAACCTAATTTTAATTATAGAGCTATGACACAATCAAACCCGAATGAACAAAATGTTGAATTGAATCGTACCAGTCTATACTGGGGTTTATTACTAATTTTTGTACTTGCTGTTTTATTTTCCAATTATTTCTTCAATGAAAAGAAAAGAAAGAGAATAGTAGGAATTCTCTTATCCCATTCGGAAGATACCATCCTCATAATTATCCATGATGTTTTTGTCTCTAGCATGGACCATTTGAGAAAATGTGGAGGAAAGTAGGGGAAATGGCCGATACTACTGGAAGGATTCCTCTTTGGCGGTGGTACTGTAACTGGTATTCCTGTGATCGGTTTAATAGGTGTTTCTTTTACGGTTCATATTCTGGGTTGGGTTCATCTCTCTAGTAATCGGATAAACCGGATTGTAGACATGAAAGAGTAGAAAGAATCAACGGACTTACGCTTAATAGACAAAGGAGGGTAAGGTAACGTTGAAGTTCTTCTCGTACTTCTTGATAGGAAGTGGAAGATTTTGATCTATTCCATAACATACAATTGGCCAGTCAACATAATCAAAATATTATATTCGTAGAAATGAAATGACAAAACGGATCCTTTGCTCTGATGTTTCAAACCACTCTATTCTTTTGTTTCTTAAGAATGTTTTTGAAGAATTGAATCTATTGATTGATTCATAGTCCTCTGTTCTTCCTTTCCTCCATAATATTAACTCTTATGAGAAACAAGAAAAGAGTAATCAATGGATTTTCTGAATAATACAATATTATATAGATTTCTACGCATGAGACATCCTGCAAATCATTTCTATACTAAACTACTATCATTTCTATAATAAACTACTAATAGAACTTACTCTATAAACTCTATAATATAATTGGTTTGAATAATTTCTCTTGAATAATTTCTCTACGTTAAGTTTAAGTTAATTGAAGAAGTTCTATTTGCTCAATCAATTATTCCCTAATCCTTTCTCTCTTTTGTTTGTCCACAACTTCCTATGAATCTAACAACAAAGAGTTCTGGTGGACCCGGAAAAGAAGGAATGGTAATCTTTGACGAAACAGGAGAAAAAATAATTATTATTTCGATTATAAGACGACACAAGAAAAAGGATTTTCCGCCTTTTCTTGTGTCGAATAGAAGACTCGTAAGACTAGTAATCCCTACTAAAAGGATTATCTTTCATTTCCCATCCTGCTCATGTTATATCTTTCTTTGGATGTCTATGTCTATTACTGAATAGGATACAAGTAATGAATTCCAGACATCCGCCAAAACGAAAAAAAAAAAAAGTATAAACAAAGCACAAAAAGGTTAAAGATTTTTGATCATACATAATTGTATGGATCAAAAAAAATCGGGCTTTTACCAACTTGATGTTAAGGAATCTTGCACCTCGAAATTCATTTCGTACAATTGAACCTTTTCAAACTGTGTCTTTTACGACACAAACAAACTGTGCCAAAATAACCAGATGCCAAGAAGAACAAAAGACTTGGACCCGTCAAGGGTTTTGAGCACTATTTCTGCATCTCCCTGACCAAACCTCACACATGGGATTGCTTGTTAAGGGTTGATCACGTTGATTGGATTAAACCTCTGACACAAGAAGTTCTGGTCCTGGCGGATAAATTCAACCACTGATGTCAATCCATGCACACACTATGTATTATATCCCCATGTTTTTTACGGAACTATTCTGCTTATAATACCTGCGATTGTAGCTTATAGACTGTATGTTACTTTTGCTACCATCCGGATACACGACCCTTCTCTGTTCCACTACGATATGATATTTTAAGAAGTGAACGTCTTATTATAGTACAGGTCGGGGAAAATGGGAAAGCCGATTCAC